>PVIA01003244.1:0-175000 GCA_004024845.1 Tonatia bakeri | reverse complement strand
TTTTCTTTTTGCATAGGGACTACAACAATAAATAAGACATATATCTTACTCTCATAAAATCAGTATTCTAAGTATAAGCCCTAATGTACTCAATTTCAACTAGCTCATCCCATTGTTTCATTTGTTAGTTAAAATATATACCATGCATTTTCTATAAAATTTGGAATAATCATACCCACCCCATAGGCTGTTGTGAGAATAAAATGAGTTAGTACGCATAGAAGTTTGGAACAGTGCTAAGCACATGAAAGCGCTCAGTGCATGTTAATGGTTTTAATTAGTATCTGCATTGTGGGTGTTATGGTCTAATGTATTACATTGATTCTTTCCGAGCTCCTATAATTTGTTGCTATAGTGATTTTGCCTAGCATTTTCTCACAGCTACTTTGCCTCCATAGAGGACTACTTTTGAAATTATGCTTATTCTTCAGTTTCTTATTGTTATCCAGTAACATAATGGTTACTAAATTAAATATAAAGATTGCTCCCCAAACAGATCAAAGATATACTGAAATCAAGGGAAAATATTCTTAACATCTCAGATAGAGGTAAGTAATCTGGCTCTTTTTAAAAAATAAAAACCAAATCAACTAAATCTAGATTGTTTCACCGTAGAGTTTTATTTGCATATCACAGAACAGGAATTTTGGAATAAGATCAACCTGGGCTCATTTCTTAGTTTTTCTGAGCCTCACACAGTCAACCTACCTCCCAGGGTTGTTGTGAGGGGTAAAAGGGGCTTTTGAAATGGCCTGAGTTTCCTGTTTTCCTTGCCTCTTTACACTGTATCATATAATTTTAAATGTGCTTTAAACAAATCTTGAATTCTTAAGGAAAGTATATTTCTACCTTAATATATATAAAAAAAGGACAACAGTAAATAGCATGTTGTGAAAAAAGTATCTACATACAGAATGCATTCATTTCAAACCTGGGGATCTTCCTTTTAGTGTGAAACCTGGCATACATCACAGTGCAAAGAGAAAGGAATATGGCAAGCGCAGACTCTGTAACTTTGTGGGAATCAATCAATCTCTCATTTTCCTTAATTTGATTTGGGCTTAGTGATCACCTACTTCAAAAAGGCAGCAAAGGCCTTTGAAGAAGAAACTGCTGCATAAACTTGGGAAGGGGCTGTGCCTTATGAGCCGTGCCTAGAGGCTTTCCTCCTCTGCTTTTAATTAACAATGAAATTAAGAATTCTTTAAGACTATATCAGCCCTGTAAAGGCTTAAGCAGGTCAATGATTTGTTAAGCATCTCTCTCTTCTTCATGGTGCTATTTCCCAGGTGAAATCTTGTGAGCAGGGTTCAAATTTTCTTCCAGGTGCACAGATTGCTGGTGGAGTGGATGTGAGAAGTGGGGACTGAGTGAGACACTGTGCTGTGTGTGAGAGGGAGGGATTAAGGCTTGTGAGAGCACGAGCGGGTGTGGACAGGCCCTGGTTACAGTCCTGGCCCTTCCACCTGCTGGATCAAAGCACATGCTTTGCAAAGATGTCAGGGCTATTAGAAATCATGTGACATTCCTGGCTGCTTGTCAGTGAGCCATAGAGTAGCTGTTATTTTCTCTACATTCCTAAAAAGTTACATGTAGGCTGGAAACACTGCTACATGAATAAATAAGAAAGAAGATCATCTCAGAGCAGTATGAAGCCACATATGGCTTTAGAAACTTGCCATGTCTTACAGGGAGCCAATAGATGTATTAGCAAAAATGAAATGTGTGACTTTGCCTATGGTGACAAGGATCACTGCTAAAAACGATAGAAGAAATGAGCAGCAACAGGTTTCTTATGGTCTTAGGGGTTTTACGTTAGTGTTGATAACTATTTTTCACCTGATTTTGTATTAATACTAAAACAAATACACATGAGCTCAAGGCTTTAACATAAAAATAAGCATATGGAAATAATTAATAAGAACCAGTGTGGAGAGTGAATAGATGAAAATTCATTTGGTCCACATCCTTTGATCCGCCCAACAATCGTATGAGGAAAACAGCACAGATACCATTATTTCCCCCTTTTCTGACGTGTGAATTGAGACTCTGAGGGAGATGAAGTGCATAGCTAAATGCACGTGGTTCTTATGGCTGAAGGAAGGCCTCAGATCTACACATTGTGAACAAATCTCGACAACCCCTGGCTTCCTCTTGACATCAGATTGCCACCATCTCAAACAACAGACTTTCTAATATACTTTGCCTCCATTTCTTCTATTGAGTTTCTTTCTACAGAATTTTATGTTTAAATATATTTATTGTGGATAAGACTACTCACTGTCTCTGAAAGGAAGTCATTCAATCACCTTCTAGTGAATACTCCAAGCCAGAAAATGCTTCCCTTTGAAAACAGCAATCAATAAGTACCACCCATTCTATTTGATAAATAATTTTGGACCTATTATAACTCTCTCTTTACAGCTTCAGTTCAGTTCTTCAAGACTTCCACTGTACTGCATGTCCTAACTAGTCTCCCTGCCTTTAAACTCTCTCCATACAGCTGACAGAGTGATCCTAAACACACAAATCAAATTATGCTTTTGATCAGCTTTAAAACAGCTTCTCACTACTTACAGGATAAAGTTCCAAATCCTCAGCTGGGCAAGAAGGGCTCTGTGATCTGCAGCTGCCCATGTCTCCCACTTTACCACCCATTTAATAACTTTTAGCCACAGAAAAGTGCTGGGAGCCCCCCAGTGCACCCGGCTTTACATGCCAGGCTTTGTCCTGTGCTATTCCTTTTACCTGGAACACACTTCTTCCCTCACTGACTGAGGAGTTCAGTGTCTTTCTGAAACTTGAAGATACACAGAGGCAGAGTTATGTGATTCTTCCCCTGCTTACCTTTAGAGACTCACATGTGCTTCTACTGTGGCATTATTGTATCTAGAAATTATACTTGATTTTGGATATATAGACTTAGAAACAGTTCAAACATTAAAGGCCCAGGAAATTTTACTATTTTGCAAGGATTCAAAGCTTGCTATACATAGTCCACCATAACATGTGGCTGAAGACTTGTGGAATCAAGATTTTGCTTTCTGTCCCCAAACTAGGAATGACTTGCGGCTGCCAACTTCATGGTTTCTAGAATGAGAGTGAATGATACCTGAGTTCGGAGCTTTGTAGATACACTAGCAGATGGGCCTATATAAAAATAATGGTAAGTTTACCATAAATAACCCTTTTTATAAATGACTAGGAACTGATGAAACAAGACGTGAGAGGGGAACATTTCTGTGTGTATGTTCACACCTCTGCAGAAGGGACAGTCAAAGGCTGTGCTTGCCTCCGTCACGACCTCTGATACTAGTCTGATTTTAGTGACCTGGAGATTAGGTACACCAGAGAAACTGAGAGTCTTCAGCAGATATACATCAATCACAACACAGTAATGAATGCTTTGAGCTGTGTAAAGGGAAGGACCATGCCTCATTCACCTCCGAATCCCTAGGATCCAGGATAATGCCTGGTACCTGGTCGAAGTCTCATGAATATATATTCTTCAACGTGTGAAGCTATTTTATGACCATGTAACGACTCAATCTATTTCTGATCCCAAATCTGCCAACATATTTTAATTCACTTTCATCTGGTTTATCTTGCCTCTGATTACCAACTACAAAATAACAATAATTAGGACCAGCTACGTAAAAGGATGAATGAAAATATGCCATACCTGTTGAAAAAACAGACCAGAATATTATTAATACTTTCCTTTCCCTAAGGATATCAAAAGCCGAGAAAATTACCATTCTTCCCCAATAGAAAACCAATTACAAGTCTAAAACTACCCTAAAAACAAACAAACAAAAAAGACATACTAGATAAGCAGGAGCTCCACGGCAATTTCATTTGTTTTCCATAGAGCTCCAAATGTTTGTCTGATTCCAGGCTCTGCCCATTACTTGTTTTTTCAAGGTCTGGAAAGTCAATTACTCTAAATATAACCAGCCTTAGGAACTGGCACTTTGCCAAGCAATTTGACTGCTTTCTTAAGGAAAACTTACAATTTCTCTGTTTTCTTTTAGTTGATGTTACAGAAGTAAATTGTGTATACAATTAATTCATCCCTGGATCTCTGCTATCAATTAAAAAAGATGAGAATTGAGGTATTCCCATTGAAATGCAGAGAATACAGATGGTTGACTGGTCTGTATTCTTCTGAATGCTGATTAGGGATTGAGCTGGTACAAGAGTGGTTTCACATGCTAACTTCCATAGAGGTAGCTCATATCCTAATCTGAGACAGTACTCGCTGTATTAATATGTGCATGTTTCTGAAAGTAGCTTGGGATATTCTCAAATGCCATACATTGCAACTTAAATTCTAGGCATTTTTAGAACATTGTTTTGGTCAGTTTTTTCATATATCTTTGTAAAAATTGCCTTAATATAGTATCTTGCACTTCATCAGAGCTTAATAAATTTTGGCTGACTGAATTATTTGTTGCATTCTTACAATATCTTTTTCAGGGCAGACAATACTTTTACCAAGAGTAGATGTAAGATATGGACCCATGAAGGGATTGGGTTTTTCAGCATTACTGGGTTGGATAAGGGCTTGCTTATCTAATTCTAAGTTCTCACCCACCTCTGAGATTCGATAAGGTATTTAAGGTAACAGTGAAGAAAGCAAGTGATGGTGTCCTAAGTAGAACTAGAATCCTTGAAATTAAAAAAAAACATTGCCCACATTTCAAGAAACATCTATTTCAGAGACATTTTTCCATTGGAGAGGAAGTAACAGTCTCTGAAAGGAATTTCCGAATCTTCATGAAGAACTGAGTGACTGTATGAATCTATAATGTGGACACTGAGCATCAAGATAATTTAAGGTGAGAGAGCAGTACACAAAGTCAGCTCTTGTGTATTGTTATTTGTGTCCATGATTGGATTCATTCACTCCTGGAGTTGTTTAATGTACCTACTGAGAACTGAGGAAAGCACAGCTTGCACCATGACCTGTTCCTGCAACAGGTATCTGTCAGCTTGTCTGCCTGTTGATTTTATTTCCATGTTTATTTAGTCACTCAATAATTCTGAGTCCCTGCTGTGCCAGGCACTATGGTAAGTGTTAAGGATACAGCAGTGCACAAATCAGACACAATTCCACTCATTGAGCTTACAGCATAGAGTGTGAGATAGGCATTTAGTTTAAAAATCACATAGATAAAGGTAAAATAATACCTTGCTTCAGATTTATGGAAAATATAGACAGAATACAACAGGGAACCAAATTTTCTCTTCCAGGGAGCTTCTCCAAGAAGTTAAATTTAAGCTTAGATCTAAGATGACCAGAAGTTAACCAGGCAAAGTATAAGAAGAGCTTTTCCAGTTTGAGGAAAGAGAAATGTGTGAAGCGCTCGAGGCACGAAGAGATGTAGTGCATTTTGTGAATGTAAATAACGTGGTCAGCAAAGGAAAAATGTTTAAAAGGCAGGCAGGGGTGAGAACATGCATAGCTTGGATGCTATGTTATTGACTTTGCATTTAATACTAATGCAAAAGGAGAGAAACAGATCTGATCTGTATTCTTACAGATCACTTTGGCTGCACTGAGAATAAACCAGGAGGGCAATAATGGAAGTGGTGAGACCTATTAGGCAGTTATTGCAGCTGGGAGATGATGGAGGCTTGGATTAAAGTGGAAATAGAAGTGGAGAGGAATAAGCAGACTTGAGGTACACTTTGGAGGTAGAATCAATGGGACTTGAAGATAGATTGAATGATGAGTGTGAGGGAGGACATGGTGTTAAATATAATTCTCTAGTTTTTGGTTTGGACAATGGGGTAAATGTACATGCCATTTACTGAGTTGGGGAAGCTCAAAAGGAAAGCAAAGTGGGATAAAATCAGGAATTTCAGTATAAGTATACTGGTGACATTCAACTAAAATGTGTGTGCAACATTTTTTCTACAAGTGAAGAATAAAATATGAAAAGAGAAAAGAAAAAGGGTGAGTAAGGATACAATTTGAATAAAAAGAAAGTAAAATTCCTAAAGGGGTGTAGAGAGTGGGGCCTGGGGACTGATGCATATCAGGATTGCTGAACATGTGTAATTTGAAAAAGACATGTTCCAGATTATGCTGGAATTTTAAAATGTGGGATAAATAAAAAAAAACCTATGTTTTTTGGAATACAGATTATGGAAAATAAACAAAAAAGAATGACATCTGGTGAGTCCACACAAAAGGTAGACTATCCCCTGCTCATTGGCTTTGTTGAGTTTTATGGAAGGAAGCATCAAAGCCCCCAGTGAAGTGCAAGAAATGTGACTTTCATGTTCATCACAAAAGAGCACAGGTTTTAAAAATAATTATTGGCACTGAGCAGGAAGAAGGGAGATGAGAAGGCAGGATAAAAATAGAGAAAGGAGAGAAAAAGAGAAATGAGTGGAGAATTTTTCCAGCAAGCAAAGGCATCTCTGCCACCATGCCTGTGCTGATGCAGGTGCTGATGGTCCCTTGGGTTTGAATCCCAGCCCTGCCATTTATTAGTGGATGGTCTTGGGCATGTTAGGTGACTTCTTTAACCTCAATTTTCCTATTTTAAAAACACTGGTAATGATAGTGTTTACCTCATAAGGTGATAGGGTTAGAAGAAATAACTCATAAGGAGTGCTTAACAAAATGCCTGGCACAAGGGAAGAGCTCAATAAATGTTAGCTGCTTTTATCTAGTTTCTTTAGATGCATAATTGCTAGAAAGTGGTTGTAGGTGTGTATATCTTCTCAGTTCCCCATGGCTATGGTGGCTGCTGTTTTAGGTTCAAAACTGTATAATTCTCTGTATCAAAAAGTAGTTTTTATGATTTGTTAAAAATATAGGAGGATATAATTAATATTTATAAAGCATTCTAAAATATTATTAGGATTTAATTGTTGCAAATTAGTGAAAATGCCCCATTTGATTACACAGCCAAAAATATGTCTTCTTATTTATTTCTAGAAATGCTAAATACAATTTTAAAACTTGCTATTTAACTCACTAGGGAGATCAGTAATTGACTTCTAATTTTATTCTTTGAAAATACCAAAAAATAGAGATAATATTCTGAGAAGCTCTTGGTATATTAATTTTCACTTTGAATCATTATAAAATCTATGTTTTCTTAGCCCTAACAATATTATGAAGATACATAAAAATGTTCTATCTGTAAACATAACTCTGTAAATAGCCCATTATATTTAGGAACATCACAACTGAGATTTCTCAATTTAAACCAACTCTCTTCTCTCTCTGACTTTGTATACTGTGTAAAAAATGGAGTTTTATTATTTATCATATATATACTTTAGAATATTAATGCAAAATTATGTTCTAATCTTTAGATTTAGAACAATTTGTTTATTTGTATAAATTTCTCTCTATATATACATATATAAAAAACTAAATAAGAGAACACATATAATCACCTAGCTTGCAAACATACTATAAAGGTTAAGATTATATTTCTTTGGTTAGATAGAACTAGCTAATTATGTAGTTTTAGACAAGTTGTTTAATACCCTAGGGATTCAGTTAAATGATGGCACTAACTTAATCTTTTAGTTAAAATATTAAATGGTGATAATAGTATCTACTTCTGAGGCCTTGTTATATGCCTGGATCATAATAAGTGTTCATTAATTATTATCAAAAATATACCCAATAAGTGTTCTATTTTATTCTTCTGATTGAGTGAAATAGTGCTACTTAAATTTCAAAATTAATTATTTTGGACAAATATAATTAATACCTCATTAAAAATGCATGAGAACCAAGAACATTGGAGCATCATATGGTCATGTCTGAGTGCTCTGTGAACACACTGGGAAAAAAACAAGGCAATGTTCTTGATTTGTCCCATTGCACCAAGGGAGAAGCACATCTCTCCACCTTGAGGAAGGTGCCGAGTGCAAGAGAAGTGAGCAGAGGCGGATTCTACCCATTCGATTACTGTGGAAGCACATGCAGTTTGAGAAGATGAAGTGAGGAAGCACATGCAGTACCTGGTCATCTCAGAGTCAGGGAGCAGGCCTAGGTGGTAGTGGGGGTAGGGAGCTGAGAGAAGGAAGCTTTTGTCACACTCAACAGGGGAATAGTGCCTGGGAGAAGCAGGCTTATCACACAGTTTGTTCACAGTGCTGTAAACAGGTTCCGGAGGCCTGGTGATACAAGAGGAAGAGAAAGAGATGCATGGTTAGCACGCATACGAACAATTGTGAACCTGGTAGCATTTCACTGTATGCAGAGGTAAAAATCCACAACAATGTTATGGGTTTCATTAGACCCAAGTTAAGGGTCTTTTTTAGGAAATGGGAGCTCTAGTTAGAAATTGGAACTTTGGCTCAAATTTAACATGACCAAAATTCATATGCCAGATACCTCAGTAGTATTATAATCACCCTATAAATGCCATGCCTTTTTGGATAATTCAGTCTGAAATGGCACACTTTGGGGTCCTCTGACATGGCTCCTTTTTAAATTTTAGTGTCATCTTTTTAAAAGAAGTATTTTATTCATTTTATTTTTAGAGAGAGGTGAACAGAAGGAGAGAAACATTGATGTGAGAGAGAAACATTGATCTGTTGCCTCTTATCCATGCCCCAACCCAGGACCAAACCTGCAATCCAGGCATGTGCCTTCACTGGAAATCAAACCAGTGAGCTTTCACTTTATGGGACAACTCCAAACCAACTGGGCCACACTGGTCAGGGCCAGTCTCATCTTAAATGCGAACTTCACAGAGATATTCATTCTCTGACCACTGTGGTCAGGACATCCTGTTGTTTTTCACAGCACCGATTTCACTTTATAATATTTTTCTCAGCATGAAATAAACTTGTTTGTTTGTTTTCTTTAAGTTGTTGTTGACACTGTCACTATACCATAAATTTTATGAGAACAGAGGTTTCATTAGTTTTATCTAGCCACTAAAATAGAGTCTGGGACATAGTACACATTCCATAAATATTTTTTGAATGCCTGTGTGAATAAATATATGAATACAAGTTTTCACATATATAGCAATTTTGGGGGGGATGTTAGCCTTATTTAGGAATCTAATATAGTTTATATAATCTGGGTAGTTCCTCTAAATATTTATTTATGGATTATCCCCCAACAATTGATTTCAGAGAGGTTTCTACAAATAGAATATTCATTTTAGTAAAATTTCTATTAAATGAATTAATCTAGGAATACTGAAGCATTATCTAAAATAGTAATATTTTTTTGGTTATTACTTACAGTCCTACATAGTATCATCAGATAAATTTTACCTATAATTTATGGTCAAATATCCATGTGCTATAAAATCCTGGTTACATTAAAAAAAAAATCTCAGCTCCTTCCCCCACTTTTAACATATCTGAAATTGCTACCCATATCTTCTCTTTAAGGTAAGAATTTAAAACTATAAATTTAAATGAAATAACTATCTAGCAGACAGGGCCATAGACCCAGGAAGGTTAGGCTTGACTGGGAGGGTAAGGAGTAGTAGGTCAGAACACATGGCTGATAACATCCACTGGGACCACAGGACTCCAGGGGCAGCAAATGGTGGCCACATGCCTGAGCAGAGGTACAGCAAGTGGAGGTGGCAAACTCAGTGAAGGTACAGTCCATGTTTGTGTAACTCCAGCCCCCAGCATGACCCCTAATGTACTACAGGTGTTCAATCAATGCTTCCTAAAATGATTGAGGAGGACAGCACAGAGGAAAAGAGAATAAACAAACTATTAAAAGCAAACTCTACCTAATGTATAATATTATTGTGAACCAATCATGATTTAGACACACTATCCAGAGAATCAGATTCTCCCCTAACACAAAGTTTTCTAGCACACAGAAAGAGATGCCTTGATCTGTTTATTTTGTACAACACCATAGAAAGGCTGAGGATTGGGTAGGAAAATTCAGAGGCCTATTTTGTTCTCCAGAATAATAATCTCAGGGATAAAATGAGATATTTTACCATAGAGTCAGCTTGTTCTATCCCTGTGGCTAATACAGCAACATTTACAAGAAAAATGTAAGGTTTCATAAAAAAGGTAACCAAAATTGTTCTTACTTAGAGAAGTTGGCATGTTTTTAGTTAAGACAAGTGCTCCCTTTTCAGAAAAACCTAGCAAATTTGTAGATTTATCTTTATTAGTTATACATACATAAAATATCATGGTAAACACCGGTCCTTCATAAAAGCAGCTGCAAAATCATTCTTAAAAAGTGTTTTTTTAAATCAGTTTTGTAAGTAATTCACTTTGTGTGAAATGATGTACTGTAAAAGAAAAGATACTTTTAGTTAGCTACTGAAATACAACTTTCAAAATAGCCATATTAGATACTATTTTTGATTTTTGGGCAGTCTGTGCATTGTTGACACGTTCCTCTTCAAGAAGATACATGCGCACTTTTCATGGTCCTGGACACAGAAAGACCCACAACGCTGATAAAGAAAGTCACCTTGGGAGATGATAGTCTTTTCTGTACCTAAAATGTAGCTGTCCACACAAAAACTTGAGCTTGTAAAGGGCTTTGTATTAATGAACTGCATTTATATCAATTAATAAGACATGAAGGGGCATGCAGAGATTCTATGGGAATTACTCTGGGTAGGTTATCACAAGAGGTCCCTGCATTATACTCCAGTTTTTCCACTCAGAGATACAGCTCCTGTGGTAGAAATGGCTGGATTGCCTCCCAGGCATCCATGCACTCCTTCTTTCTCAGTAACAGAAACCAAATTTTCCACTTGTCACTTTTCCTGTAGTAAAGACTTTATTTCTCAGCTTCCCTTGTAGACAGATGTGACCCAGGAAGATGTTCAGCCTGATGTAATTTGAGCAGAAGGGTTTCTAGAGACTCCTTAGTTGACTGCTTAAAGGGAAGCTGATTTTGTTGGGACCTTTGTAATTTTTCTCTCTCCTACTTCCTCCTTCCCTCCTTCTGCTGACCTGGAATCTATGTATGATGGCTGGAGCCTCAGTGGTCATCTTGGACCATGAGGTGACCTTGAGGAAAAAAGGAAACAATATTAATAGTGGAGCATGATGTCAGAGTTTGTGTCACTGAAGATATGGAGTGACACTATAACACCTCTGGACTACCTACCTCTGGATTTTTAAAAAATATAGGATAAAAGTAAACTACTACCTTGTTTAAGCTAGTGTCATATATTTTTTAAAGATTTTATTTATTTATTTTTAGAGAGAGGGAAGGAAGGGAGAAAGAGAGGGAGAGAAACATCAATGTGTGGTTGCTTCTTGTGCGCTCCTTACTGGGGACCTGGCCCACAACCCAAGCATGTGCTCTGACTGGGGATTGAACCAGCAACCCTTTGGTTCACAGGCCGGCACTCAATCCACTGAGCCATACCAGCCAGGGCTAAGCTAGTGTCATTTTTTTTGGTATATAAACATGACCTAATATTAACAAATATTTTCTTACAAAATATAAGACTAGTAATCTAACATGAAGAAATAATTAGGCCCTGCCATAGGTGATAATTTATTTAATTTGCTGGAGTTTTATCTAACACCTTCTGTATACACAGAAAAAACATAGATAATACTTTTTTTCTAACTATAAATTTAAAGTCTAGGACTGTTTAGAGAACTCACTGCATCTTTATTTAAAAATATTACATATATAAAATGGTAGCTGATCTAAACTGCCAGCTCAAGGCCTAAGAATAAAGGAACTGATGACTTCTTTTAGGCCATAAAACATTTTCATGATGATGTTATTTCAGTAGCATTGTACTTTCTGCCTAGGAGGGCTGATTCAATTTTCTTAGTTTGATGTTGACACAACAGACCAAGAAAATGATGTTACCAATTTTCCCCTAGTCCTTCTACCTCAGAAGCACTGTGTTTTGAGACAAATGATCAGAATCAAAGCTGGCTAATACATATCTTAAGAAAAAACTATCCTATTTGTATTGTACTCAACTAAATCAAGGGAAAAATTTTTACTCTCTAAATACTACAATTGATTCAAGGTAATAAAAATGAAGCCCTGTACATTGCACATCATTGAGCTCTTGAGAATTTTACCTATGTCTTTTGGACCCATTTTATGAATGTAATATTATTTTATAGCCCATGTATTTAGTAGATTTGGTATTTGGAGGAAGCTTAAATACATTAGATTTTTGAAAGGGTCCCTTATTTCTTTGCCTACAGTCACTTCCAGAATTGCTTCAATACTCATGATTTATAGCCTTGGGAATACAGAGACATAGCTACTGATCTTGGAGACTGTTTTTACCCTCTCATTCAGTCTTTCATTCCTTCCTACTTATTTACATGTCATTTTGTATAGTCATTGACTAAAGAGAAGATAGATCAAATCTAATTTCTTTTCTTGAGAGAACACTTTATATTTCAGAATATGGGTAGATAAAAAATGATTAAAAAAGCACTTGGCAAACTAAGTCTTCTTGCAGTAATGCCAATGTCCCCTTGCAACCAAACAATTAAATTAAAAATGTCAGTGAGAATAATCAAAACAGCATGGTATCACCAGAAAAACCAACAAACAGACCAACAGAGCAGAACTGATAGGCTGGAAATAAACCCATATTTATACGGGCAAATAATTTTTGAAAAAGGAGCCAAAAACATATAATGGAAAAAAGAAAGCCTCTTCATTAAATGGTGCTGAAAAAATTGGAAAGCCACATGTAAAATAATGAAACTAGACTGTCATCATACACAAAATTAGCCCCAAATGGATCAAAGTCCTAAATATAAGGCCTGAAACAATACAATACAAAAAAGAAAACATAGGTACTAAACCTATGGACCTTGGTCTTATGATTTTATGAACTTGACCTCAAAGGCAAGGGAAGTAAAAGTAAAAATAAATGAATGGACTATATCAAACCAAAAGCTCCTGCACAGAAACAAACAAACAAACAAACAAACAAACAAACAAAAACCACCAACAAAATAAGGTAACCAACTGAAAGGGAGAGTATATTTGCAAACATCTCTGATAAGGGGCTAATATCCAAAATATATAAGAACTCATACAATTCACCAACAAAAATACAAAAACTCCAATTAAAAAATGGGCAGAGGACCTGAACAGGTACTTCCCCCTAGAACACATACAAATAAATGACCAAGAGATAATTTAAAAGATGCTTAACTTCACTAGCTATTAGGGTTATGCAAAGGAAAACCACAAAGAGACACCACTTTACACTTGTTAGAAGGGCTATTATCAACAAATCAGGTCATAAGTATTGGAGAGGTTGTAGACAAAACACTTATACATTGCTGAGGAGAATATAAACTGGTACAGCCATTATGAAAAAACTGTTGGAGGTTCCTCAAAAAATTAAGGAATGAGTTACCATATGGGCCAGTAATCCCTCTTCTCGGTATGTACCTGGAAAATTTGAAAACACTTGTTCATGAAGATATATGTACTCCGACATTCACTGCAACTTTATGCATGGTGGCTAAAGCATGGAAATAACCTAAATGCCCTTCAATAGATGACTGGATAAATCTGATGTAGTACTATATACAGTGGAATACTACTCAGCCATAAAAAAGATGAAATACAGACTTGAAAGGATCTTGAGAATATCCTGGTAAGCACAATAAGTTAAGAACCATATGATTGTACTCCTATGTAAGATATAAGAAAGAACAAATAAACAAAAAAGACAAACAAACAAAAACTCATAAACACTGACAAGAGTACAGTGGTTACAGAGGGAAAGAGATTAGGGGGAGGTAGAAAAGGGTAAAGGGGGTCAAATATATAGTGACAGAAGGAGAATTACTTGGGGTGGTGAACATATAGTGTCATATACAGATGATATATTATAGAACTGTATACCTGAAACCTTTATCATTTTATTAATCAATGTCACCCCAATAAATTTAATAAAATTTAAAAAATCAGTGAGAATCTCCTCTCAAGTGGCATAGAATGTGCTTCATATTTGAAAAATTCCATCTGCTAGCTCCATTACCACCCTAGAATTCTAGCACGTAGTATGCACTAGACTGACCATAGTACAAGCTGCACTCTGAACACAGGGAATGGCACACAGTTGGTACTTGAAGAATGTTTTTTGAATGGTTAGATTATTTTGTTATTTTTGTTTTTTACAATTCTCCATTGATAGAAATAAAAAAGGAATTCCTAAGTTATTTTGAATCTCTTAACTAGGTTTAAATTTGTCAGGCCATCATTAATCCTCACAGGTTATACTGAAGAACAGAAACCCCGGTGTTGTCAATCAGGAACTGACAGCTTTAAGTACTTGCTGTGCACCGTTCATCCACTCTCAGATAGATGGGCCTCATGTATGTACAAGTCTGGCCATAGCAACGCCTGCCCCAAGTTCCTGTGAGAGTCACCCCATGGGCACCAGGCTCCCCAGAGACTTCTCAGCCCTGAGTTCCAAAAGGTCTAAAACCAGCACTCAGCATTCTTACTATTTCCCAGCAGTTTTATTCTCTGTGGCCTCTCAGAGATAGAAAAGTAATGCCAATTTATGAGCTGTCACTTGGATCTGGGTGGCAGAAACATATGCCACCACTACTTCCCATTTATTCAGTAAAGAAGTGACATTCAAAATTGAAAGGGCCTGCTTATCCTATTATAAACCTCCAGAGTCACCTGGATTAGAAAGTAATGAATATGGAAATCCAATCTGAAGTACCCACTGTCTCTCTTCATTTCTGTGGATGCACCCAGAAGAGAGAAGTAGTTAAAGATTTTAGTGGACTCTCTAAGTGAATTTATAAACAAATCATTTATCTTGTTGTCCACTTATCAGGGGCCAAAGATAAATGGCTTTGTAGTCCCCAGTGCTGAGCCATCAGCATATATTTGCATATATATGGATTTTTAATTACAGGCTCTTATAGCATATAATTAGCACAACCTGGCCCTTGGTGATCTCTCTCTTCTCTGAATGCCAATAGTACTTGCTATTCTGTTTCCTTTAAAAAATTTTAAATTGATTTTAAAGAGAGAGGAAGGAGTGGGGGGAGAGAGAGGAGGAGGAAGGGTAGGAGAGGGAGAGAGAGAAAACATTAATTTGTTGTTCTATTTAATTATGAATTCATCGATTGATTCTTGTGTGAGCCTTGACAGGGATTGAACCCGCAATCTTTCCATATCAGGATGATGCTCTAACCAATGGAGCTACCTGCTTAGGACTGTTTCCTTGGCATTTTCAATTGCTAGTCCCCTAATGCTGATATCTTAGAGGGAGGTGCTTCATCTAGTCCTGTTCTATGAAACACTACTTTGCCTGCAACTATCCTTTCTCATTTGTCTCACATGACTCCAATGCAACTCAGTCCTCCCTTAACTAAAGTTTCTTATACTAGGTTTGGGGCACTGACTCTGCAAACATGGCATGTACAGATAGTAGGGCTTTAAAAAAAGCTAGGCCAATTGGATCCTCCTGTGGACTATGAATAAAGGGGAAGAGAGATTAATTATCAGCTGGTAGCATAAAGGCAAGACTCAGACCTGTAGATAGTAGTGAGGTTCTGTCCTCTAATTAGAGAGCACCAGAGTGAACCTGTACTAAATTTTATTGCTAAAGTGTCTAAAGGTTCCTTGAATCTAGAATAATAGTCTGTATTCATTCTTTAAGGGGGCTATTATGGCTCATGTTATTGAATTTCTCTGCTGGTTCCCATATGACATTAGCTATATAATGAAAATAAAACACCATCTTCCACCCTATTCCTTTACAGGAGCTTAGGCCAGATCTGCTTGCAATCAATAGAGTGAAAATAGAACAGGTACTTTGTTTTTACCTACTCTTTCAGATTACCTCAAATAGACTGTGCTACTCAAAGACAAAAGATGAAATCTTGGACCCCCATGTAATCCTATAGTACCTGAGATCCTGTCTTTTGAATTCTGATATTTTGTTCATTATGAATTATTTTGTATTAATTCTACTTTCTAAAATATTGCATTAAAATATTACGTTAATTATTAAGTTTTTGATAATTGTCCCCTTAAATTTTAGGCCTGCTATGTTGATCTCACTTGCCTCACTGTAGTCGTGGCTCTGTACCAGAGACAGTAAATGTTTAACACAATGGTGATGAGTGATGGTGATTGTAAATACTGATCTGTGTAGGACCTGAAGATACAAGGTCAAGGGAATGTGACTCCCTCCTCTTAGAGGTAACAGTAAGAGTGACTCACACTGTGTTGAGTTTTTTTTAAAAGTGACTCACATTTCATTGAGTCCCTCCATTAAAGGGACTGATCTCAAAGCCCCAGGCAGTACCAGGCAGGGCTCTCACCTCAGTGCACTGTCATGTCTGGTCCACAGGGCTCTCCCTTTTCTAGACTATTAGCTCAGAGAGGATCAGGACCAGATCTCATTTATCTTTGCTTCCCCATAGCTTTCCTGAATACAAGAATGTAAGAATGAAGCAATACCATAGAAAAGAGAGTTGTGACAGAAAAAGTGATCGATACTTTTTATTCTCTGTTGCTGAGCTAGAACCAAAATGGAGAACCTAAAATTGCAATAAGAAGGACTTGGGTTATATATTTGTACGCCTTTGACCTGAAATCTCTCTCTTATAGACAGATATGGAGAAGTCTGTAAACCATCCAGGTTCTCCAACCTTCATGCTTCTGTGGCCTTCCTTGGCTACCCCCAGTGGGGAGGGAACATCTAGCTCCATGCTGCTACATAAACAGGCATGAAACCCAACTATCTTAATGATGGCAGCTGGGATGCCAAGGGCTTGGCTTGCATCCCTAAGCATCTAGTATATTGCCTGACATAAATCAGAAGAAAAGAGTTTTAATCTTATAAGGATGCCTCATGCTCCTCTTTATAAATACTACACCGTTTATTTTATTTTTTGGCCACGGATGTGGAAAAGTAAGCATAAGAGGATTGAATCCCAGGCCAGAGATAATAGGTGTTAAGGGAAGAATTTTGGAAAGTAACTAGGGGATAAAAGAGAATATAGGACTAGGTTGTGAACCACATGGCTCAACATGTGAATCTGACATAATGATAAGAATTAAGGAAGAAGCTGACTACTCTTACACTGAACACTAAGCAGAAAAGTGTTAGTCATTTGATGAAGGTGCTATTAGAAACTTAAAAGTATGATATAGAGAAATCTGAGGAAAGGATTTGTCTAGATAATTTGTAAGAAACCAATCCATGGCTGGCCAGTGTGGATTAGTTGGTTGGAACACCTTCTCTTGCACTGAAAGGTCGTGAGTTCAATTCCCGGTCAGGGCACATACCTAGGTTGAGGGTTTAGTCCCCAGTCGGGGTGCGGGAGACCACCTATCAACGTTTCTCTTACCTAGATGTTTCTCTCTCTGGAACACACACACACACACACACACACACACACACACACGTGTATATATAGTGTGTGTGTGTGTGTGTGTGTGTGTGTGTGTGTAACCATAGATTCCCTTATTTCTAGCACCATCAGATTGGTCCTCTAAGGACTTCTACTAGGGCACTTGGGTAAGATGCATATTTGCACAATACTCACTTACTTTTTCCAAAACTTAGCTTCCATTTTTAGTGATATTAAAAAGCTTCCTCTGTATACCAACAAAGTTGTAAACTTGTAATATAATATGCTGCAATACTATGAAAAAATGAGGTGGATGCAAAGAAACAGAGCTAGGTTTGGTTTCTGGCTGTTCCAAATCCTCCCCGTGTGATCTGCTATTTCTTAAGTTCTCTGAATTTCAGCAGCCACATCTGTAAGATGCAGATATTAATATTGTCCTCAGGGTGGCCATGAGAAATAGAGAGAATGCTTATAAAGCACCTAGCTCAGTGTGTGACACTGCAAGCTCACACACAGCATTATTTTTACTCTCAGGCACTCAAGCAAGGATGCACAGCTTCTGAAAACGTTGTCCCCAGTCAGGCAGTTCACATATTAACACTTTAATGTAATGTGGATTCTCTACAAGAGGGCTGAACAAAGTAAGTAACAATCAGTGGTTTTTAGTATCACAGAAGACACTGAATAATGGTGTTTTCTAGACTCACTTTTGCTGCTGATGTTGAAAAGGTAATTGATCCTGGAGGTTAGTGCTCACCTTCCCTAAACTTCTCAATTATTTTCATTGCCTCTAATAAGGTACAACCCCCAACTCTGACCTCAGTTTGTACCTTCACTCTCACAATGGTTTGCTTTCCTGTATGGCTGGCTCACAGGTGTGGAGTCATATCATATTGTTGGGCTGTTAAGTAATTTGTTATTAATGATATTTTATGTACCATAATCTATAAATACTCTTTAAAATAGAAATTAGGATTGATTTATCATTTTCTCTTTATAAATATCACTCAATTATATTTTGCTATGTTTGCTTATTAAGGAGAAAAATGGCAAAGTGAGAGCTGTACCACATAAAGTCATTTTGAAAATTTTGAATTATTAAGGTGCTTTGTTTTCTCAAAGAATGTTTGTTTTGGGTTTCAGTAAAATTTGGCCCTGTCATGGTAGTGAGTTGTGAATAGTTCATGGAGTCTTTGATTAAATAAGGAGTTGAAAGTCAATAACCTTGACAATGGTGATGATAACAGGTTTATTTCTAAAGTAGAATTGACTGTACCTTGGAATTGGGTGTGTGTCCAGCTATTGTAGTATTGTATGGCATTCTGAAAGACATTTTAACAAATATTATCCAAGATGCATAAGGTCAATATTATAGCCATATCAAGATCTTTGAGACATAGATTTTAATTATTTAAGGAAGATTCAGTATGTCATATCATTGTGTTTAAATTTATATTTTTACACCCTTAGTTTTAAAGTTTTTTTTAACTGAGCTCGTAGGATATAATATATGTCTACCAAAAAAGGCAGGTTGATAGTTATCTAACATCATGATGGCAAAGAAACTTTGGAACAAAACTGAAATCACATAAAAGATGTGAGATTCGACTCCACAAAAATTTAAAACCATTGAAGTAAATAAACCACATAAACAAGCAGTTAGCTAGGAAACATCTGCTCAAATATATTTACAGATGTTTTTACAATTCAATATGCAAAACTGTAAACTTTCAATATAAAATAGATAAAGGCTATTAGCATCCAATCACAAAAGAGCAAGTGCAAATGACAAATAGACACACAATGTAAATGTTTAACCTCACTAGGAATATAAGTAATGCAAATTAAATGATATATCCCCCTTGCCTATTAAAAACAATAACATTTAAAAAATGGTAAATTACAAGGTAGTCATATTCATAGTTGTGGTGAGATAGAGACTCAGATTGTTGGTCTATGGAATATAACCCCCCCTTTTACAATATTTAAAGAAAGCAATCTGGCAATATAGTTCAAGAATTTTAAAAGTAATCTTGCTCTTTGGTTCAGTAATTCTACCACTGGTGTACAATCTGAAGAAGAAAATAAAAAATGTGGACAGGTGTTTTCACAGAAAGTCATGGTGGTTTGTCCTGAGTGCAACATAGAACAAACTGAAATGTCCAACAAAGAGACAAAGATATACAGTTAATATTCATAAAAATTTTAATGATATACAAAAATACATTTTATAATGTTTAATAAAATGGAGTACAAAATTGTATATGAGGTTATGGGAATAGTGGGAGGTGTGAAAGCATCTAATTTTCTCACTATTTGGGAAAGGAACTGAACTAAGCAGATGTTAAAAACAAAAACAAAAACAGTGGAGAGTACAGTTTCCAGTGCAGAGTTGGGGTGGAGAAAAAAGGGTTTTTTAGGAAATGGTAATAAATCACACATGCAAAGTTAAAGAGAAAATCTGAAACATGTCCATTTAAGAAGTTTGTTAAAGGCTTGAGTAGGAGACAGACCTGAAAATGTAGGCACACTGTGAGTACAACTCTAGTATCCCCAGGTGATGGAAAGCCATGGAGGTTAGTGCTCTTCCTACTGTGTGCAGTTCAAGGAGTAAAATCATTTTAGCTGTTCCTTTGTATACTCATGTATTCATTTCATAAATATCTACCAAAGGCCTATTCTGTACCAGGCCCAGAGAGAAGCACTGGGTATATAATATATTTATGCTCATTGAGAAAACAAATACAAGGAAATTTGATTGCAAGTAACAGACTTATTCAAGCTACTTCAGGGAGTAGGGCATATGTGCACAAGAACTTAGAAAAAGCTGACCATCAGAGATCAGGAAGAGTGAGATCTAATGAGCTGGATCTTTGGAGCTTTCTCATCAAGATAATATCTTTTCTCTTTGTGCATCTTTCTACCTACCCCTTTCTTTAACCACTAATTTATAAATGCTATATGTACTGTCCACCTCACAGTTTCTGCTTCCTTATAACATCAACTTGTACATGACTCACAGTGGACATTCTGGCCTCCTTCACATCATGACCTGTTAGTTTCATTTTTCACTGATAGTTGCCTCATTAGGCCTGCTTTTCAAATAAAAATTCCTAAGAGAGAATTTGATGAATCTAGTTCACCTTTCTGAGTAAACCACATTATTTTTCACTGGTTAACCTCTGGATTGGCATCCTTTGGATTGAGTACATACCCTGAGCATTCAGGCCTTGTTGGAGAATGAGCCGCCCGATTCTTTTGGGCTTGCTCTTACGGCAGAGCCATAGGCAGATCACAACTTTCTGAGGTGAGCTGGGCATTCCACTGGTATGCTTAGATTTGGTCTGTGGGGTAACTACCTACAACTCTGCATTCTCAGCTAGTACTACTTAAAGATGGTATAGACAAAAAGCAGGGCCATTCCCTTTGGAGAAAAACTTGGAAGCAATAAAAGAGAAGAGGTTGAATGACATAAAAATATTGAAAACATTACAAAGCCCCCACAAAAAAGATCCCCAGAGTTTTTAATATATCCCCAGGGTTTCTTTCTGTTTATCATGGTATTAAAATGTAATATCATAGAATAGAAACTCTTCCTCTACAATAATCATTTTCTTTCCTTAGAGGCTCCAAGATTATTTATATCTATAACACCCAAACTAAAGGTTTCCAAATCTGATAGGGTCTTTAGTTTTAAAATTCACACATATATAAGATTTTTTTGAATATGTTTAGTTAAATCATAGCTTCTAAAATAGAATGGAAAATGGCAATTCAACTATATTCTCCTGTATGCCAGTTTTGAATTATTGACAGACTCTATAGGGGAGAAAATCATTATGCCTTTAACTCAAAAGAGCTCAGCTTGAATATATCAGCAGCTCCCTAGAAGAAAAAATAATGTTCAAAAATAATTCTCTACATATCAACAGGAAGGATGAGATGGCTTTATCCAAATGGGACATCATCCTCTATTTCTTGCAGCTATCACCACTTCTTCTTTTAGGGCAGTTATTGCAAGCAGGTTATGAAGATTGCCTGGTGGCCAGAAGAAAGGCTAAGCAATATATCAAAGCAAGGAAAGATTGCTGCTGCACTGTCTTGCTGTCTTTGGAGAAGATGCCTCACACTTGTAGTAGGGTTTCAGACTGAGATATAGACTAAGGTCATACATTCCCTGGAGTTAATGGTTCACATCCCTTTAAAATGTACATATGTTGGTTCTCTCTTCTAACCCTGTATTTTTAGGGAGGTCCCATGAATGCATGTCTAAGTTGTTCCTTGTTTCTAGCAGGGTCTCACTCCTACTTTCTCCATAGAGCTAAGCATACCTGATTGCAGATTCTTCTCTTTTCTTAACTCCACTATAGTATATTCTTCATGATTGCCACTTGGTGTTGTACTCTGATGTGTTATAAATAATAATAATTACTAATATATATGTTAGGAATTCACTATGAGGCAGGTCCTGTGTTACATATGCTTTTTGTCTCATATATCATGTAATCCTCCCATTAATCCTAAAATGTATATAATACTATTATCTGCAAGGCTTGGCACTACTTTGCTTCTCCTCATAGTTGATTTGTTAATGGTAGGGCTGGGCTTCGAACCCAGGTTGTCTGGCTTCAAACCCTGGGTATGCAACCATTATGTTTTGTGTTTTTGAAACTTTTTCTAGCATGTATTTTCCCTCAAGGATCTAACTATATTTTGTATTTACCTTGGCAACTACAGGTCCTATTTTAAAGGTAGTATAAGCAGAGTAGAATAAAGAGAGCACATTGTGAATCTGACCATCTAGATTCAAGTTCTAGGTCACCATTCACAAGCCATGTGATCTTGGGCAGTTTATTTACCTCTGTGCCTCAGTTTCTTCCCCTGTGAGCAGGAACAGTGCCTACCTCTTAGGGCCTCATGAGTGGTAGATGAAGTGATGCTGGAATATCACTCAGCACAGTATCTGACAGGTGTTCAGTAAATGTTATGAGCACCACAGTATTTAAATAGGAAATTTGGCAGTTAGTCACCTGATTTACATATCCATGTCTCTGAACTTTTGTGCATGTGAATTTATTCTTGAGATAACTTCCTCTTATGATGACAAAATTATGTTTCTGGTCATGCCTAGGGCTGTCAAGTTTAGCAAATAAAAATAAAAGATGCTCAGTTAAATTTGATTTTCAGATAAAGAATGAATAATTTTTAATATAAATGTGCTAATATTGCATGGGAAATATACTAAAAAGCTTATTCATTGTCAGTGTTTAAATTCAAATTTAACCAGGTATTGTTATTTTATCTGGCAACCAGCTGACCCCTTTGCCTTGGAAGCTCCCCTGAATTGTCAGTACTCAGCCTTTCAGAATATTTATTCATATTGTGGGACAATTTACTTCTATGCTATGACTCTTCTTTTGGTTTGCTGCATTCTTTTAAGTTAGCAAATGTACTTAGTTTAATTTTATATTTTCAGTTCTCAACATTATAACACTATATCTATGCCCAAATTCATGTCTATACCCAAATCTAGACATAAGCATGTAGGTATACGATATTTTTAAAATAAAAAAAAATTGGTCCAGATTATATTGTATGTGTTATTATGCTATTGCTTTTATTTTTAATTATTTATTGTATATTAGATATTCTTCCACATCAGTACACAGAGCACCATCTACCTTTACTCTAGTAGCGGCAAAGACCTCTTCACACATCAGTGGTATAAATTGCTGAACCTATGACCCAGAAATCCAACTTCTAGCACTCTGTTCTACAAAACTGAGTACAATAGGTGTGCACAGAATGCAAATGTCACATAGTTTGTGAAAGCAAAACAGGGAAAAACCTATACTCATTAGTGTTGAATAGACCTGTGGGCATTAAAGACACTGCTGTGAAAGGCTTGATGACATGGAAAAATATTTACAACATATTATTAAATGAAGATATCAGGTTAAAATAATATATATAGAATTTAATAGTGTATATATGGTTTGGTAAATAATAAAAAGATAAGAAATTACTATCTCAATTTTATGTAAGACATGGTGAGCAAAAAAAGGTTTGGAAGCATATGCCAAATAATTTGCTGAATATCATTTCTGGAAAATATCTCTACATAAGACTTTTATTTTCTCTCAATATTGCATGTTTTCTAAGTGACTTTTAAATGACATTAAAAATTGTTCATCATACAATCTGAGAGATAAAAAGCTGTGAACTGTATATGTAGTACGATGCCAATTTTGTGAGAAGCATATCTGTATGTCTATATGTATATCTGGAAATGTCAATTAAAATGTTAACAGTGCTTTCTCTGAATTATAAGTTATTTGATTTCCTTATTATATTTTTTATTTTGAAATTATTTTTAAAAATACTTTTTCACTTCAGAGGAGTGTGAAAAAATTCAGCCCAAATACCTACAGATGCTCAAACAACTCAGGGATAGAAAATATAAATTTTCCCATTTTAGGGCTAATTTTTCTTTAATAATAAACAACTTGTATTTCTCTGTGATGCATAGGTACTAACATGGCATTATAACGGTGGTAATGCAACATTATAATTGTTTATGGTTAAGAGGATGGCTTAACTGTCACCACTACATTATCCATTTAAATTTGTCAAAATCTCAAATGTTTTCAGTTATACAAATATATTCATTTACTAAGAAGATTCCAGTAGAGAGTTTCCTCAAAAAACTAAGTATGGAACTGCCTTTCAATCCAGCAATTCCACTGCTGGGACTGTACCCTAAGTACGCTGAGACACCAATTCAAAAGAACCTATGCACCCCTATGTGTGGGTTATTTACAATAGCCAAGTGCTGGAAGCAACCTAAGTGCTCATCAGTAAATGAGGGGATCAAAAAACTGTGTTACATTTATACAATGGAATACTACATAGAAGAAAGAAAAAAGGAACTCCTACCCTTCATGGGCATGGATGGAACTGGAGAGCATTATGCTAAGTGAAATAAGCCAGGCAGTGAAAGACAAATACCATATGATCTCACCTGTAAGTGGAAACTAATCAACAAAACAAACAAATGAGCAAAATAGAACCAGAGACTTGGAAATAAATAACAAACAGACAGTGACAACAGGGGAGGGTGGAGGGGGTCAATGGGGGACAGAAGCGGAAGGGGCAAACAAAGGAACACAAATAGAGGACTCATGGACTGGACAATGGAGGACTGTGGGAGTAGGGGTGGGGTAGAGGTGAGCAATGGGGGAAAAGGTGGGATAACTGTAACTGAACAACAATAAATAAATAATAAAAAAAGAAAAATTCCACTTAAGGTTTAGTTTACTTCAGATAAATTATATGATAGCTAAAATTCTTTTATAGAAATGATGACAATTAAGACAAATTTACAGGAACTGTACTCTTTTTTACTAATGCATCTTCTCATTCATTTAACATATATTTACCCACTTAGAAAACATAAAGAGAGGCTATGAACTTGGGGGAAAAATATGGACTTTCAGGCTATGAGACCTAGGGTTAAATACACTTCTGCCACTTACTTATCTGTGTGACTCCAGAAAATTACTTGAATTATTTGAGTATTGGCTGCCTTATCTAGAAAATGGTTTACCTTAAGATCTACCTTATAGGACTGCTATGAGGTTAAATGAGATACAATGTGTAAAGCCTTAACATATCAGTGCCCATGTGGTAGTGCTCAGTAAATAACTATTTTTATCTACTGTTTGTATGTACTACTCTATGTGATGTGGAAGATAAAAATGTGATTCAGATGCAGATTCTTCCTTTAAGTACTTTGTCTTGAGAGAGAGAGAGAGAGAGAGAGTTTAATGAAATAAGACTAATACTGGTTAAGTGTAATGGGAGGGAAAGGTGGACTGTTTTGAAAATTTAAACAAAGTGGAAACAACATCTAGCAGAGAAAATTAGGGAGAATCTTATGAGAAAGTATCACTGGAGCTGGACTGTGAAAAAAAGGTAGAATTTTAACACGAGAAAATGAAGATAGAGATGATTGAGGGAAGCATATATTTGGATGACAGTGTTGCAAGAGCAGGCAGGGTGGCTGTTGAAGTTAATCATCTGGTTAAGTAGGTTGGAGAATGGGGGCATTAAGGAAAGAAATGAAGATACGTCTGAAAATATGGCAGTATACAACGTGTGAACCCATTTATAACAGAGTTTCTATTTTAATGGACAAAATAAACTCTATTAACTCTTGGGGCCATTAAATATATTATGTATATTTGAGGAATTTTGCAGATATTTAGTTCCATATGTGGTAACACATTTTGGTAAAACATAGACCAAGTTTGAGTAACAGCTCTACTACCTATTAGCTATGCAAATTTAGACAAGTTAATCTCTTTGACTTTCAATCTTATACAAATTTGATAGACATGACAGGACTAATGTGGAAATTAATAGAACAGAATTATCCAAATAATTTATCAGAGTTTTTGGCATTCACAGAACTCAGCCAATATTAATTGTACTCCCCACATTCATCAGACTATTCTATTTCCCAAACTTCCTCTCCCTCCCTACAAAACACATTTCTGAGACAATCATATCTACGGTCCTCCTGTTCATGCTCTGAGGAGTTTTAAATAAATCTCTCCTTGTGCAGTCTTGGCCAGTTGCTTTCAGCAGTTGAATAAGAGCACAAATTATCCAGAGGGATGAGATGATTGGCCTTGAAGTGCATACGGGGAGAGGACTCCTGGCCTATCTCTAGGATTCAGAGAAGACTGCTTCTTTGTTTTTGGTAATCCCAGCTGGAACAGTATGTCCAATGGAAGTGGGAGCCTCTGTTAAATGAAAGAGTGGAATGAAAATACAGCTATATGAAACCAGATAGAGAAGGTGTTTTTAAAAAATAGATTGAGCAGATGGGAGAAATGTTAGAATGGTACATTCTGATCGTAGTTACGATGAATATCAGATGACAAAACTGCATGAGGGTCATAGTAAAACACAGATACAGTGAAAAGTATGTCAAAACATCAAAGAGCCAGTGGAATCCATGGATTGGTGTCAAGAATCTCAACGTCAGTTCAGAATACCTCAGTGCCTGTAGGGCGGAATGCAGAGGGAAAGGTGGGTAGGGGAGGTGGGAGAGGGCAAAGGGAGAATAAGTGGTGCCAGAAAGAGACTTGAGCGTGGGTGGTGAGCACAAGATGCAGATGATGTGTTATAGAGTTGTATATTTGTGACCTGTATGGCTTTATCAACCAATGTCAGCCCAATAAATTCCATTTCAAAAAGAATCTTGATGTCAGTTCAGGGTACCTCAGTGCCAGCACGGTGGAATGCAGAACAGAGAGCTAAAAGGCATCCTATAATCTTGTCTTTTGTCCACATGAAATACTCTGCAAAAGAAATGGGGTTTAGGGAGTGGAGTATTCCTGGATTGGAATAACAAAATGTTTTTTCTGAAGCAATGGAAAGAATAAAAGAGGGGGGTAGGATAATTTATTGAATATTAATTAGTGGTTTGAACTTACTATGTTTTTTTTTTCCTCCCCAAATTTGATGCAGATATTTGGGCCTTTGTGTTCTCTTGCCTCACTGGGGATTTGTAATACGGGATGGAAAGGAAAATTTTCCTGAAGAAACTCTCTTCTTGGTGTTTTGTTTTTCTAAAGTCTGAACTCTTATAGGACTGATGTTCAGGGAGGACTTTAAAAAAAAAAGAGAAGCAGGCAAGATATGGGCCTATTGTAGAATATAATTTGATTTCAAGAAAAGTAATGTGCTGTTTTTTAAAAAAGTGGCATATGAAGTGAAATGTATGACTACCACTGGTGTTTTTAAATATTTAACACTTTAAAAAAAGATGTTATATATTTATTTTTAGAGAGAAGGGAAGGGAGGGAGAAAGAGAAGAAGAGAAAGATCAATGTGTGGTTGCCCCTTATGCGTCCCCTACTGGGGGACCTGGCCCGCACGCAACTCAGGCATGGGCCCTGACTGGGAATTGAACCAATGACCCTTTGGTTCACAGGCCCACACTCAGTCCAGTGAGCTACACCAGCCAGGGACTAAATAGCTAAAACTTTAAATGATAAAAATCTAACCACCATTGAATAAATTCTATGTTTGGTGACTCTTGCTCACAAGCAATGTCCTTTCTTGGCATATTATTGTTACCATTGCCAATGGTTTAGAGCCATCCAATGTTTTCATAAAAATTTAACTTATGGCAGAAATGTGTGACCAGTTTTTCTTCTAATGTCCTCTATTTTGCTTTTACTTTTAGTATTGACAATTTTTCTGAAGTCAAAGACATAATGAAATTAATCCAGTGGTTCCCAAATCTGCCTGTGCAGAATCATCTGGGAGAGTTTTGTTCTGTTTTGAATACTTACACCTCAGCTACACCCATGAGCACCCAGATTTGGCAGATCTGGAGAGGGACTCAGGACTCTGTGTTAACAGAGTTTTCACAGGTGACTGGAAGGTTGTCAAAGTTTGGAACTACAATTTTAGAGAGTAGACTTGTTATTTTTGAGAAAGTTATGAATTGGTCACATATTTTGAACTGCATTATCTATTTCAGTACTATTAAATGGAAGAATTGCTCTAAAATTTTTTGACCCAATAACATTCTGTTGACAAATATTAATATCCATAGAGTGTAAATATTTTTTCAAAAAAAGACAAGAAAAACTACCTTTCATTATTTTACCAGTGAGATATATATATATATATATATAAAATATATGTAATATAGATGTGACAATAATATATTTATGTTTTGAATGTTTTATATGTAGGTATATTGTGTTTATTATTTATTTTAATATTTATATATTTATGTATTTATATGTAAAGTTTAACTTTGTAAGCATACTTTAACCAAGTATTTCTCTTAAAGCTACAGAACACAGTAGCTCTGGGGAAAATTTCACTTCAGCCAGGGTCACCATATTCTTAAGTTGTATACTTGATCACAACTCTTACATCACTCTCCTTAGTTGTCTTAGTTCTCTTCTTAGTTTAAACTTAGTAGAGCCTTATTAGAGCTACAGTCAACATTAGATGGGTTTGGATATACAGTGTATGTGAACTCTTTTCCAACAGTCCATGGTCCAATCTAATGTTAATACAGTGAAGCCATAAAGTTAATGCTACCCCTGGGAACTGGGAGGCATCATTATGGGTGCTGCTATGTGTATATACTTGTTTTCTATGCTCAAACATGAAGGTATGCAAAAGTAAATGCTGCCGTCATTTAAAAAGTTTTATGATGCCTGCATAGTAAATCTGAATAATGGGAAGGTGTATAGTTCTGTTCAATTAACATTCTAGAATTTTTTAATTTTGGAATTTTTAAATTCAAAATCAATTTCCTTAACACTTAGACTTTTTAAATACGACTTTTATAGGTAGGCTTGGTTTTAAATTGATTCTTCTTAATTAGTATATACATTTAAAAAATATTGCGATATAAAGGAAACATCACTAGGTCAACATACAGTTTGAAAATCTACCTGGAAAGGCAAGTGTAAATGTAGTGTCAGTCTCTGTTTTATTAGGCTAACCAGCATATTTCCCCTTTAAGATAGTAATACCAACAACAACAACAACAACGACTAACTTGAATGCGGTTTATTTTGTGCCAGGCTCTTTTCCAATGTTTAACATAGATTACTTCATTTAATATGAATGATAACCCATGGTATAGGCATTGGTAATAAAGTGGATACAGAGAAGTTCCATAACTCATCCAAGGTCAAACAGCAAGTAGGTAGTGAGCCCAGAGTTATCCTACTCCAACATCTCTGCTCTTCACCAAGTTGCTCCCCTGTTTCTGCATTCTGGGTTCTGGATTTGCCACTTACCTTCCACTGGTTGTAGGGTAAACTGTGGACTATCATCTCAGATTCTCAGTTTATTAAATAGGTGTAACAACATTTCCCGGCTCATTTGTATGGTGGTGTAGAAACTAAATAAGAAGTAGGAAAGTATCCATGCAGTGCTAGACAGCTCCAAGGGTTTACTAATACTATTAAAAATTCAGAACAAGGCCTCACATAATTGGCTTTGAAATCTCTGGCCATTACATTTATTTCAGCTGTTTCATTCTGCCTTCATACCTTCATCTCAAAATGATAAATGAGACTTTAGAAAAAGATTAGGGGACAGGAAAAAAAACATAAAAGAAAATATGGGCTCCAGTGGATCAGTTGACAGCATTTCCATTAGGATGCAGTGTCCATGAGGAAAAGACTCACATTGTCCTACTTCAAGGTCAACATAATTTAAAAACCTCTAGGATGAGGTTTGATATTTAAATGTCTAGCCAGAAGCACATACACTCACAGAGACTGCTAAATTCTTTCAATGATGACTTATGATGTTTGTTAAGGCATTGAGGTCTGAACCCTTGCCAAAACTGCACCATCCAGGAAGCCTCCCTTCTTCCTGAGAAAAGCTAATCACCTACCCCGAATAGGCTGTAAGTGTGGCCAGGAGGAGACAATGATATAAAACTTTAGTTCTATCTGTACAGATCAAATGCCCCCCCCACCCCGCAAACCAAAGGCTCATTGAAAGCACAGAGATTTGAGAAATTGTAAAGCTAATAATACCACCCCATGAATTGCAGCAAAAAGAGCCAGACTTTGAAGTTAGTTCGAATCCTGACCCTGTCATGTACCAGCTGCGTGACCCTTAATACTGTGGTCAAAGATATGGAGTCTGGATCAGTCTGACTGTGTTGAGATCCCAGCTTTGCTAATTACTAGGTCCTGGCTGCCTAATTAACACCTCATTTGGGTTGCCTTATAGCAGCAATTTTCCTTTTTTTCTTTCTTCGCTACAATACATTTTCTTCTTTTTTTATTGTTCAAGTACAGTTGTCTTCATTTTCTCCAGACCACTCTGCCCCTCCCTGCCCATCCCCATGTCACACCCTCAGTCCTACCCCTCTTTGGTTTTGTGCATGTCTCCTTTATACATGTTCCTTGACCACGCCTCCCCTTGTTTCCCACGTTATTCCCCTCCCCCCCAAATGGTTACTGTCAGTTTGTTCTTCATTTCAATTTTCAACTTTTTCATCTTGTGGCACACATAATTACTAAAATTCTGCAGCACACCAAATATATATATACATATATATATACATACATATAGATATTTTTTCTGACCTGGCAAAACAAATTAGATATAATTTTGATTCATTCACAGCAGATGGCTATTGTTGTGTTGGCTGTTGTCATTTTTTATCTGACCATCTAAGGAAAAAGAGGTCAGTGCCCCCTGACTGAATAGTCAGGTATTACATGTTTTAAAAATTCATATGGCACACCAGTTAAAAGTTGCTGCCTATAGACACCATATATTTAACACTTCCAAAAATAAACTCTTGATATTTGTCTACAAGTTCAGTCTTCTCCTTCTTAGTAATAACAACTCCACTCTGCTGTTGCTCAGACCACGAACCCCAGTGTCAGCCCCCAGAAGTTTAAATGTATTGCTTTATTGTCTCCTAGCTGGCACTACTTCTGACAAGAAACTTATATTTATCATGTTCCTCTCCTCACGATGTTTTTGAGTTTGATTGAGACTCTCACAACAATATGATCAGAATTTTCAACAAATGTTAAAAAATTCTGACTATTTGGCACCCCAAAGTCTCCTTTCTCTGGTGCCGCAAGTTACTAGAATTTCTTTTCTGTCTTTTTACTGTTTCATCTGAATAGGTTATCTATTGCTATGCTTTCAAGCTCACAATTCTTTCTTTTGTGATATCTCCTGTAATACTAATTTTCACTTCAGAAAACATATTTTCATCACTCAATGTTTAATGTGGGTTTATTTCATGTCTTTCATTTCTCTCCTTTTTATTTACATGTCTTTTCCTACTTTCTGAGAGATTGACCATATTTTTAATAACTCTTAAAATCTTCTTGTCCAACAGTTCTATCATATTTCTCATTTCTTGGTCTGTTTCTGTTGGTTAATTTTTCTCTTGATTATGTATCATATTTTCCTATGGAGAGGAAGGCTGCAGACAAACATCAGAGATTATTTTTGGAAATGTTAAATGTGTGATGTTTATAAGGCAACCAATTGAGATGCTGATTGGCCTATGGGGATCTAGGCATTTATCTTAAAGAAATATAAAACCAAGGCGTGGGGTGAGAGAGATTGTACAAGCATTACCTACAACAAGAAACAGCCTAAATGTCCATTAATAGGAATATAGTTAAGCAAATTATCATTCCTTTATATTATATAGCTACTAAATACATGTTTTTGAAGATTAAGAAAATAAGAAAGTGCTCAAATTATAGTGTTAAATAAAAAAAATAAACCCCCCTACTAAATAGAGTATGAAGCAAATTTTATAAACATATATATACATAGAAAAAACTACAAATATAACTAATAATCTCTCTGTAGTAAATAGTAATTTTATTTATTTTTCTTCATATTTTTGTTATTTTATAAGTTTTTTACAAATAGGTATTACTTTACAATTAGGGAAAATAATAAAATTAGATAGAACTTATTGGAAAAAACAATTAAAGAGGGGTTTAAGACAATAAAAAGGGGAAGAAATAGATAGAGAGATAAATATTGAAAAGGTTGCCTGGGGAAAGTATATGAAGAAAGTATTTTTAAAATGGTTTTTATTCAGATATAGCTCAGTTCATTACCTAGATTAATTAAATTACCTAGAAGCAAAAACAAACAAAAGGAATGAATAAAGCATCCCCAAACTTACATAATTACAAATCTATAATATAAAAGAATATAAATCTTTGGACCACAATAAATATGTCCTATAATTTCCTAATATTTTTAAGGTGATCATTAATATTAATATGATAACCTCACTCACAGCGGCTAATGATATAGGAGATGGCAGGAAGTCACTAAGGGATTACAGTGCTGTCATGAATAATTTTCAGATCATACACCCACATGTGGACAATTAGGAATCAGCTGTCTTCTGTCTACTACTGACGTGTGGATGTGAAATAAACTCATAGAAAAAGCAGCTCTTTCTAATTATCTTGAGTCATAATATACACCCTGATTTATTATCACAGAGATAAGGGTCAGGAGGAAGCTGCACGTTGTGTTGGTGACAGTCGTTACTTGCAATGTAAGAAGACAGGGGTCAATTAATCGCTGATTGCTCCTACAGTGGTCCCTCCAACATTTTCTCCATTGCCCATCATTTATCTTTTTTTATCTTCGACCAACTCTAAAGACTAAGGATGAACTCATCCTATCAAAATGTAATGCAGCATTAATTAAACAATAGTTATAGATGTGCAATAACTGTCTTCCATGAAATTATAAGGCCTAATGTTGTGTGTTTATGTCTGGCTAATTTATCAGGTGTTTAAGAAATGATAAATATCTATAGAAGACAGTTCTAAAATCCCCATTACAGTTTTACTTTTTTTCCTACCATGAAGTTCACTTCCCTGACAGCAAACAGCAGCTTAACATGTTTTCTGATACATATTTGGACATCTGCCTTCAGTTAAGATTTGTCGGGTTCCCTGTTAGCACACCCACTCTCTGTCTCTAACAGGATAGCGCCATCTGGCATGCCTCTCAGGTTATGTGAATTAACCTGAATGGCTGTGTGCAGCTACCATTAATAAAAGGAAAACTCCCCTTGAAGCTTCCACTTAACGGTTTATCCTTCATCTGTCTCACTAGTTTTGCCCACTTGCCCCTTTCCATTACTACATGTTGCTTCAAAAAAGGCATTATAATGAGTGCCAGACTCTCTACTGGAGAAAGCAGGCATGTAGCACAGAACAAAAGAGATACCTCAGAGACATTGCCAATGAACCTTTGACTTGTTTGTTTTACAGATTTTTTAAAAGGGGAAAAGCTACATGGTGTTAGTTGTTGAGAGCTACTATGAATAAAACAGGGCAAAATAAAAAACATTATCCAGAGGATGATTGTATTTAGCTCCAGAGGCCAGACTGAAACATTGTTTTTCATTGTATTTTGTGCCACTGAAACCTATATTAGGTTGTCAATGCATGTGGTTCTACATATTTGTGGTAGTCATAAAAATAAAGATTTTTAAATCATTTTTATTATAATAAAGATCTTTATTAAAGCATTGAGACTATAAAGACTTTCTGTAATAAAATGCTCTAATATGCTTTGTAAGATAAATAAGTTGAAGAAATCGTATGTACTGGAGATGGCTTTGGGGCAACTGCATAACATTGTTGGCCACATTTCTATTCCAAGGGGGATGTTTACCAAAAAAATGACTTTATTTGCAGAGTAGTGCATCTTAAATCCTTGTTTTAAATCATATTAATAATAGCTAATATTTTTTGAGTACTTACTTTTTTTCAGGCACTTCACGTGTATTAACTCTATTGTCACAATGAATCCAAGAATGGAAAGCTTTATCCCCCTTCTATGAATGAGAAAACTGAGGCGAAAGGCAGTTACATAACTTACCCAAGTTCACACAGCTAGGAAGTGGTCAAGGTGGCTACAGGGCCCACATACCTAATGACTCTGCTGTGCTGATCCTAATTCTGAAGTAGGGCTGGTTGTCTGTGTAGGGTACACCCAGTTCTTTTCTACTATATTTGGTTAAAGGCATGTAAGAAATGATTTCTTTTCTGTATCAGAAGAAGGGACTTCCAGTTCATCCAGAAATAATTTAAAGTCATTAAACACATGTAAAAAAGAAGAGAGTCTAGAACATGTCCAGACTTTAATCTGTTGGAAGATATTATCCAATCCTTTGGGAGCCTGTCCCTAACAGAGGCCTAAAGCTGGAACCATAATTAAGGGGCCGTCGCCTTAACAGAGTTAAAAACTGACCAGTCTGTGTACTTTAAGTTCAGTGCTTCTCCAGGTTGGGCACTCACATGCACCTTGGGATTTGTGGTATTTGACAGGGCCTGAGTATCCTCAGAGAAAACCTATCTGGTGTGTTAACTTCACTTGAAGACTTTGGATAAAAATGAGTTCCTACTTAATCAAAATATTTTCATATTAAAGCAAACAAGGATATTTCCCAAGCATTTAGGGGAAAATACAGGATTCTGTGTTTCATACTTGGACAGAAAGCTTCATGTTCTACTCTAGATCCCAAGGAGAGCAAGTGCATTTTTCAAGACCTCAGGGCATGTGGTAGAAACATTTGAGAAACAGTGTGTAGTCTAACCTCTAACCAGTTCTGATCCACCAAATTAAACACCAAAGTAAAATAATCTGTAACTGTGGCAAACACTTATTCTGTTCCCAAAAGATTATTCCATATCAGGGGTGTCCAACCCGCAGACCGTGAGCCACAGATAGCTCAGGATGGCTATGAACACAAAATTGTAAATTTAATTAAAATATTATGAGATTTTTTGTTGTGATTATGAGTTGCAATGTATTTAATGTGTGGACCAAGACAACTCTTCTATATCCAGTGTGGCCCAGAGATGCCAAAAGGTCGGACACCCTGCTAGGCGGTCAAGGCTTACAAATGTTTGGAAGTAAGATAGACTGAGTAAAGCGGGCCTTCTGCTTCTATGGAATGCTGACAGTTGAATCTAACTCTAAAGTGTTGCTCAGATTCCTCCTCTCTTCTTCTCTTCCACTGCCGTCCCTCTCTAGCCTCATCTGCCATAATCTCTCTTCTCGTTCTTCAAAGGTCCCTTTACGCCACACAGGAGTCAGAGATTGCTTTATTTTTTTTTTTAACATAAATTGGATTATTTCATTTTCCTGGTCAGTACTCTATAATGGATTCTCAATGCACTGAAAATTAAACCCACACTTTTCATCATTACCTACAAAGTCCTATATTGTCTGGCTCCCGACTCTTTCTTTAACTTAATTTTCCACCATCTCCCATTAATTAGCTCATTTCTTTCTAGCCAAGCTGGACTTTCTTCTGTTCCAGGAACACACTAAACTTATTCCTGCCTCAGTGACTTTGGCCTTGCCCTTTTCTCTTCCTGGAATGTTCTTCCTCTGATCTTTATATTACTACTTTTTTCTTTTTATTCATGTCTCAGTTCATATGCTATCTCCTCAGAGAGGAATTTCCTGGTTATCCTACTTAATATTCTTCTCTTTTCTACAATCACTATCACATTGTCCTTTTATTTTCTTTATAGCACTTATCACTATCTGAACTGAACTCATTTATTCAATACACTACAATGTAAATTCCCTGAGGACAGAATCTTATCTGATTTGTTCACCATTGTAACTTTGCTGCTAATTGCAGCTCTTGACACATGGTAGAAACTGAATATTCACTGAGTGAGTAAACGAATAAATGGTGAAAGAGAGGAAAACAACTGGAATACATTTTAGATACTATATTCAGCAAGCTAGTGTTCCATGATTTGGGAAAATAGAGTGCAGGCAGATTCTAGTCTGACAGGTTCATGTCTATTTAGTAAATAAGAAAGTCAAACTGGTGAATATTGAAGTAACAATTTAGAGTAGTCCTTGAAAGTTTCTGTAGACAAGAAATCTTTCTTGAGACTTTATTTAGCCTTTGCATTTTGATTGACCAAATAATGTGAGGGGACATTATATGGAGTGAGTCAGGAAGACACCTGGGTATACCAAGTTCAAGTCCAGGTGAACTTGGTTTCCATTACTGGGAAATATATCAATTGCAGCCCTGGTTTAGGGCCCTGGCTTTCATAATGACATTTATCATATTCATAACTTAGGAAATTGTCCCCATATCTTGAAAGACTAGTTTTACTGTGCATCCCAGTTTTTTTTGGTGTCATTTTGTGCCAATGATTTATTTGTATATCCTGAGGGTATTTAGCCAGATGGTGAGACTGTGTGGCTTGCATCTGTTCTGGGTGACCAGGGAAGACTTCCTTAGCAGAGGTGGAATCCATAGCTGCAGGTACTGTACAAAGTGGGCACTGTCATAGATGATCACTGATTGATTGTATCATTTTGTAATTGTTACCTTTTTACTCCACTCCCCCAAAAGAAAAAAAAAGTGAACATCAGTTTAGAAAAACAGAAAGAGTGCTAGGTTGGGTATCTGAAGACATGGATTCTAAATCTGATTTTACCTCTTACAAGTTATGAGACTTAGGATAGCTAACAAATCATGCTGTGTTTCTTATCCACATATAGAGGAAGATTAGGCTCTCTATTCATCTATGGCCCTTACAACTGTGATAGTCTATAATTCCTTGTGCCAAAAGGCCATCTCAGCATCATTGTAATAGCTTTCTTTTCCAAAAATCGAAGACCAGAGGACTTACATCACTTTGATTTACAGGGGACTCAACTGGCTTTCTGCTAAGAGAATTTTACCCAAGGCCTTTTTGTTTATGCTCTGTTTCATAAATCAATGGAAGAACAAAATTTCCTAGTTCACTCACGTATGCATTTCCTTAAACAGTAAGACAGAGATTTATTTAAAAATTCCAGCTAAGTCATTTCAATCAAAATTATTTTAAAAATTCTTATGATATTTCCCAACAAAAGTGAATATAAATCAAGAAAATAGAGAAATATTTCTTATAACATCATAAGGTATTATGAACATATGGAATAAAAGGCTGCCAACTTGATATGGTTATTGAAGGTCCCATTTTCACAGAAATGTTTCCCCATCAGTCTAAGTCCCATCACTAAAGATGTTTTTGCCTTTATTTACTATTTTAGAAAAATACAAACTAGGTCTCAAATATGGGCTACTGTAGTACCTTAGTGATTTTAATATTAAATAATAATTTTATGTAGTCCTCTAAAGATGACAACTTTCACAAAGATGACAACTTTCATATATATATAGTCACATGAAAACTTCACAGTTCCATCAGGAAATCACAAGACCTTTTATCCAGATTTATAGATGAGAAAATCAAGACTCAGAGATCAAATGACTTGTTCAGGGTCATCTAGGTGGCAAGTAGCAGGATTAAGATCAGAACCCAGTCTCCTGACATAAACCCAGTCTCCTGATGTAAACCTAGTCCTCTACCCAACATTTCTCGATGGAAAGAGACTGCATGAGATGAGGGGTAGGAGTGTGGAGGTAAGGCCTTTGAAGACAGACCAACTGGAATTAAATTTTGATTCTGCTATTTGTTTGCTGTGTGATATAAAGTAATGATTTAAATTCATTTTGTTCCCTGCAAAAAATCAAGAATAAGAATATCATATACATAATATAAAGGCAATAATATACACTAAAGCACTTAGTGTTAATAGTGCATAGTAGTAATCTTTTTGTTTTTATTACCCTATGTATTTTTAATTTTACAACTAGGTTGAGAAAAAGAATAGGAATATAAAGATACTTTAAAGGAAGGTACTATTTCTTTTTATGAGCCTTACATTTGAAACTGTAACAGTTGTTTTCATTTTATTCTTTTTCACATTCTTCCTTGACTATGCATGTACTGCCCCCCACCATAAATGACCTTCCCTATCTCTTGACTTTCTGATGAATGCCTACCTGTTTTTTCGAGCTCAAACTCCAGACTTACCTCCTCATTAAAACTTTCTCTGAAGCCATAGGCTGTTTGTGTGACATTAGAGTAAAGCCCAAATTCACTTACAAATATTTTCTAAGTGCCGTCTATGGAACTCTGCTAGGACGACCTGAGAGTACTTTGAAGAACTGATCTAGTTTTCTTTGTTTCTGTTAGTAGTTCCCACATGTTGGGATTTTATAGACCTTTTAAAAAGTGAGGACTAATACAACATTGCCAACTTTTAATTTTCTAAGTAAGGATAAGAATAAATCACCACACAAAAAAATGGCACTTGATACCAAAATATAAAATCTCAGGATTAAAACAAAATTGATAGATTAAGCTTTATGGAAAACTTCATGGAGGGAGTCTGCATTTTTAGGTAACAGGCACTGGAGGATCCACTGGTGTAAGTATATTTGTGTCCCAATTTGATAGTTCTTAGAGATATTTTACTTCCTCATTCAATTTTGCATTCCTAGTATAGTGCTCACAGTCTAGAGAAAGTATTCAATAAATATTTATGAATGAAGTGGGAATGTGCCTCTGAGCAAATACCTCTGAGGTCCATGGCAATGCCTACAGCATACAGACCTGTGAGAGGACACAGCCACAGTGGGAGAGCAGTGGAGGGGAGTGTGTACTGATACAATTTACTTCACAAGTTTGCCGGGTACCAGCCAAGCAGAAGATTTTTTCAGAGTTTTAAGTGAGATTGTCTTGCCAGAGATCAAGGGAGAAGATGGGGCAAGAAGTACGATAATGAAGCATATCATTGTAAGGAGAAATGGACTCTCTTCCTTGGGCACCATTTAAAATATTTCACGTGACATCTTAGTGGATAAAGAATTGGAGTAAATATAGCTATAGTAAATAGATAACATTCATTTAATATTCACGGTGTGAGGCACTCTCATAAGTTGTTTGCATGCATGTGTCATTTAGGTATTGCAATAAGCTGTTGAGGTGATGTGATTACTTTTCCCTGTATACTGATGAGGAGACTGAGGCTTGCAGTAGTTGCATGATTTGTCCAGTTCATACAGTTAGCCAGTGGTAGAAGTAGGTTTTGATCCTGCTACATTTGTCTTTCGAATTTACCAAGTCTTGGGTTCCTTTCCACCCACATATTTCTATGATGAGCAGAATTTTATATTAGTTGTCATTCATTTTAAAAATGAGCAGAAAATTAAAATAATTCTTTCTAGCCAGATTTTAAAGCAGGTTGGGTACCCAGTTTTTCCTACTTAAAATTTGTGTGATCATAAATAACTTCCTTAACATCTTTGAGCTTCAGTTTCTATATCTCTAAAATGGGGGTGAGAGCCCCCCTTCCTATGCTTTTGGGAGACTTAAAAAGCTAGTGTATGCAAAATAGCTCACAAAGGGCCTGGATTATGAATGTGGTTTAATAATGCTAATTCACTAAGGGGCCTAGTAAGATAAAATATTTCAAATTAAAATCATATTAAATATTAGAGATAGGATGAGAACAAATAGATAATTACTCTGGGGAATAAAGGTGCCTATATTTACTCAATTCTTGAGATGGTCATGATGATTATTATCTTTGCTGCAGCCTGCATTTCAATGAAGAACATAGAGATTAAATATTTCATCATAGGGATAAATTTGTATTTGATTTACGCCACAGATGCACATTTACGGCATCTCGACATTCCATTGCTTGGCTATAGATGTAACAAGCTACTTCAGCAAACCTGAAATTGCAAGATAAATGGAAAATGCTTAATCATTTAAAAATAAATAGCAAAGAAATGAAAAGACCAAAGCATGCACTGGTACCAGTGAGGAAACTTAAATGCAGGAAGTCTCCTTTATTTTTTTTTAATGGCTGACAAATGGCTTAATTAAATAGTCAGGATACGAAATCAAAAGCATTCATCTCTAGTATTTTTATATACACTCTCAGGAAAAAGTGTACATATCTTATGTAATCTCATTTTGGGAAAAAGTATTGTTCACTGAGAAAAGCAAGCTGCAGAGCAATGTGTTAAATCTGAACTTATTTTGTAAAAACAATGTTGAGCCTCACCTATATCTGAGTACGCATTTTATGGATTTGTATAGACATGGAGAGGTATTAATGGTTCATTCCAGAATGCCACACTGGAAACCTCAAGTGTAGCTGTCCTAGAGGGAGTTTGGAGGGAAAGTTTTGTTTTTTGAACATCTTTGCATTATTTCCCCTAATGCAATGAGCACAGGTTACTTTGGAAAAAAATATTTAAAGATACAAAAGAGAAAAGTGTATTTTTAGTTCTTTATCCACCCATTTATTTATTAATTTACTAATTATCCAATATTTATTGAATCCTTAATAGAAATGATTAAAGATTGGTTTTGTCTGTGAATCATCAGACATGGCTTTTTCAGATGCATGCTGTCTAAATATGGTTTTACTGTTTGGGATTAGCGAGATGTTCTGTGGTCTGTTCTAAAATCTTGTCCTGTTCCCCCTAGGGGATTAACAGGATTTATTAAATTTAAACCACTTGTAGTTAATTTCACTCCTTTCCTTTCCACCTATAGTTATTGCACTAGAGGGAGGATTGATTGATTTCCCAATTCCACTGAATTGTGAGTGACCACTGGTGGTAAGAAGTGGAATTTGAGTCAAAAGACAAGAATTTCAGTCCTGACTCCTCCAGTCACCAGATATGCAATATTGGTATACTACTTCCTTTCTTCGAACCTCAGCACCATCTTTTCTCTTCAAGTAATAATACCTATCTTACGGTATGGCTATAAAGCTCAAGTAGAATCAGATATTGAAAGCCTTAAAAATTGCAAAGTGATGAATAAGCATATATTACTATTTCTCCACAAAGAATTTGTGATTTTGCTTCCTAAGAGAGAACAATGACACATGTTTACAAGTATTTGCACATTCCCACTGCCAGCAAGTCTATAATAAGTTTGAATGGCGCTCAGAAGTTTCAGTTAGCTCCAAAGCAACAGCTGACACACTAGGCAAATGCAATTTCTTCCTGGTAATGGTCACAAACCCAATTAACCAACAAGCATATCTGACCTGGTGTAATCATCTTCAACAAGCATGTGCTTTGGAAGTGGTGAGTACCTTCCTGGAGAGATGGGCGGCAGGGAGGTTTTATATTCTAAAGTGCCATTGTTGCCAGAAAGTAGATGGTTTTCCATTGGTGGAGAATAAGCTATGAGGTGAAAAAAAGAAAAGAAAACCTGTTATGTAGGTGAATCAATGTGTCCTATTGTAGTTTTATTAAAAATGGAAAGGCTTTGCTACATGCCAAGGATTTTCTTATCCTCTATGAAGGGGGAGTTGTTGTTTTTATTTATACATACAAGTACATAGTGAACTTTAGGATTGGAAAGATGGAATAGCAGTTATATCTATAAGCCCAGTTAGCATAATTAGGTGAAGAGAAGAGTTGGAGGAGAGATTCAGCACACATGTTTTTCGGGATGATGATTAATTTTCTATTGGAATAAAAATATTAGCTTTCTAATTGCAGAGCTCACATTCCTTTTACATAATTAATATCCAATCACCAAAAGTTGAAGGCTCCTAGAAATAAGTCCTTGTATAGACTTTAATCCTTAAATATACTGTACTTACATTTCAGAAAGGCTAAGAACTCTGGCCTTTCTTTTCTTTCCCTCCACCCTAACTCATCTCCCTTTTGAGAGACTAAAATCCCCTCCTAACTGTCTCCTGTCCCCTTCTCTCTCCATTTTAGACATTGAGAATTCCAGCTCTGATCATTATTCTTTTTCTATCTTAAATGCCCCTCATTGCCATGATAGTATTGAATGTTAACTCTCCCTTTCGCCTATCTTATAAGATCGGCCCATTTCAAATCTCCCTTACACTTGTCCTATGGTCCTTAAACAAAGCCTTTTCTTCTCAATATCTGTACTTTTATTCTGCTGTATTAATTACAACAATTTCTGCCTCCTATCCTTCCTCTGATAATGAAATCTCATCCATTCTTCAGGATAAAATTCAAATGCCACCTTCTGCATAAAGATTTTTTGATGTTCTAGAGACAGATTATATCTCCTTTGTGCTTAAAGGATATATATTTTTTACCTCTTTCCTGGCATATACCTCTTTTATTTTGCCACATGTTGCTGCTATTTATATATCTGAATTAGTCTTCCTTCCAATGAAGGCCATGATTGTATCTCCTTTGTATCCATGTATTACCTTACAAGGTGTTTTGCACATATTTCAAAACATATTTCTCAAAATGTATTTCTTGATTGTTTTAGCAAGGTTTGTTTTCTCTTTTCTCTCTTTTTGACATTGACCTCATATACCCTTAATGAAGTGGCTTACAGAGCCTCAAGGTTGGCTTTTTTAAATTCGTCCAGTCTGAACAACTTTAAAGTTCAAGTTCCTTCATATCCTAAGGTAAGATTGATCTCAGTATACTGACTGTTTAAAAAAAAAGCCATATTTTTTTGGCAAGTCCTTTTAGAATCACCATTAAGAAAAGCAATAGCCAATGTAATGGGCACGTAACAAAATTATTCAACCTCTAAATTTCTCACAAGAGAAATATCTAAATCTAAGAGAGGTTAAATGACTTGCTTAAGACCATAGTGAAAATTAATGGTAGGTCTTGAAGACATTCTGAGTTCCTGACCTTACAACTGGCTCCTCTGGCTCCTCAAAATCTCAGAGTGAGAAAACTTACTGATGTCAACAAAACTATTCCTTAAACTCAATAAAAAACTAAATTGCTTCTAAATCCAGTCCCTGAAGATAGTACCTTAGATAAGATTCTTGACCTATTAAGAAGAGGAGAAAACATGGGCAGCACAATGTCTCATAGTTAGTTGTTGCCCTGGAAACCCCCACCTCCAAGCCATCTCCACTGACACAGTGACTGACAATTTTCTCTGGCTTCCCTACCAATGTAACAAAGTCAGGTAAAGGTAAGAGGTAGGATGATGGTGATTAAAGACCATAATTTCACCATTCATATACAAGATTCTCTTCCAGGGAGAAGCAGAGTATTATCCTGGGTCTATTATGCCAGTCTCTCTTTTTCCAATCTGCTACTATATAGATTTGAACTAGTAAAAGAAAATATGGCATAAGAGCTATTATACTTTAGGGGCTAAAGAAATAGACCTTAAAAATGTGTTGCCTCTGTGTTATTGTAATCACACTGTCTACAACATACCTTATGAAGCCTTTCTATAGAGGTGGACCTACCAAATAATCAGAGTGTCTCACCTTCAAAACACTAGGTAGAGCCCTGTAAGGCAACCAGGAAGTAAAGCACAGGATCTCTCTGAAATATTTCCACAGGCTTAACAAATGTGAAGGTTCAAGCATAGGACTTTGCCAAGTTTTGTAGAATTCCAATTTCACCATCCTGGCATGCTATTCAGAGATGACACAGAGTGTGGTACTTACAGTGAGTAATATCAGGTGGACCATAAGGATCAGTCATATAAATAGTGGTAGGTTTGCCAACTTTTAGATAAACTACATCTGATGTATTCTTCAATATTGCTACCGCCTCTTCATGTGTTACTTCTTCTAAACTGTAGTTGTTTACCTGAAAGGTGAAAAAAATCAATATTAGAGTCAAATCTATGCAGGTGAAGAGAAATACTCAAGCAAGAAGATGTATAGAATTATGATCTTATTTAAAGATTAAATTCCAATGATTACAGTTCAGTATCTATATCATACTTGGACAGAACTGATGGATTAATGCCATTAGCCAAAACAGATAAGGTACCGTTGTTGCTAGAAAACAAGGTTGCTTCTGACTTTTTCTGTGATGATGCAATACATTATAATGGCAAGCAGAGTACTCTATGTAGAAAAAGTAAAGCAGTGGTCAAATGTCTTTCTTACTATGCTATAGTTTTTGTGACTACAAAAGTAGTACATATGCACTGAAGTACAAAAAAAGAATAAAAATTATCCATTATCTCCCTATTTGGATATATTTCTTTAAACAGTTCTGACTGTATTATACACATTGTTTTGGAATCTGCTCCTTAAATCCAGAGGAACATTTGTCCATATTTTGAATGTACTTTGATAACATGACTTCTTTCTACAGAGCATTGTTTTGCATGGCTACGACATAATGATTTAAGTAACCTCTTACTCAAGCATGTTTGGTTTGTTTCTAGTTTTTCTACTGTAAGTAATGTTGCAGTAAACCTTTTTGATATTTGTGCACAACTTTGGTGATTTTTTCAGCATAAATTATACAAGTAGAATTGCTAGACCAAACTGCATGAATATATATTATAAGGCTGCTGATACATATTCCCAAAGTATTTTCTGAAAACATGAACCAGTTTACTCTTATACCATCTACAGGGAAGCCCTTATTTTCCTATAGCTTCACCAAGCTTGCTTTTCTCATTTAAAAAATTATTTCCATAAAAATGTCCCATTTAACATGAGTCACTTTTCTAAGGAGAAAGTGCTAATGTGGAGACCTAGGGTTTTGCAAGTGAACAAGTTCAAGGTTAGCCTATTGCCATGGGCTTTTACAGCAACTCCTCTTCTTTCGTGGGACAGGACAGCCGGGGACACAAGTGCAATGATCACTTCATGATGTGGCATTGCAGGGGATCTTGGCAGCCTTCTTGTAAATGGTTTTAAAATATTCAGTAAGTATTTAAAAATCTAGGTTGTTATTATTTGGCTACTATTTCATATGAAATTATTCTTTAGCTTCTGCTGAAATAATGTGGAATTAAAATAAATGTGCTAATAGCAGATCCCTATATAGTCTCTGTACTATTTAATTAGCACATCAGGCACAAAATACCTTTCAGTGTTGCCTTTATTTTTTGACCTCATGTTGTTATATAATTTCCATGTGCCAGTTAATTCTGATGGTGCAGCCCACGTTAGGGAGCCTGGAACTGGAGGGCATGGAATCTGACTGATGAGTATGAATACTGACTGTGAACTCTCTGGCAAGCTGTAAACCTCCCTATTTATTTCTATAGATTTTTTCTAGACATGAAACATTCTCTTAAACTCTTTTGTTTTCTCAATGTCTAGCACTTGTTCATTCATTGATCAAGTGTTTATTGAACACCCATTATGTGTCAGTCACTGTTCTATGTATTAGGGATAGAACAATAAACACTAAGAAGGAAAATTATAGTAGACACTTATGTAGCTTATATTACATGTCAGACACTATTCTAAATTATTTCTAAACATATATTAACACAATCAAATCTCACAAATACCTATGAGGCAGCTATTATAATTACTTTCATTTCACAGAGGAAGAAAGCATGTCACTAAGAGGTTAAGTAATCTGCCCAAAGTCATTGATCTAATAAGTGGTAAAGGCAGAATTAAAAGCTGGTCAGTTTGGCTCCAGACTGCTTTAATTACTCATCTATATTGCTTCTTCTATACAGACAAGGTCCTGGGTTCTCTGAAACTCACATTCTAATACATTTTAGGAACACAGTTGTTCATGGAATGAATGGATAGAATAAACCCATGCAGAAAATGAGAACCTAGAGGGACTACAGGCATGGGAAACACAGTTGATCATGGCAGCTGTTATATAATAGAGAAAGAAGAAAAATAACAGCAATAAAAATAAGAGCTAGTATTTATTTAACACCTACATATCATATGTTTTTGGTGTACTATGTATATATTTTGACATAAATCATATAACTGATCTTTATTATAGTTCCATGAGGCAAGCATATAATTAGGCCCATTTTATAGATGAGAAAAACTGATGTTCAAAGAGGTCAGCTTGCAACAAAGAGGTCACACAGTCTTCAGATGGCAGAGCCATCAGTTGAATTATGGTCCTGCTGAAAAAATGAAAATGAGACTGCCCTGGAGTGTTGGTTCATTGAAACCCAGGCTTACATCATCTATTCTTTCTCCCTTGAAAAGAACAGGATCTCCTTCCAAGTTTACAGATAGAAGTAACAAATTCTTAAGTGTTATATAAGCCTGAGTAATCATTACACTTCTTGCTTAATCCAGTGGTGACTATATTGCATCATCCAAATACACTGACAAAGTTAAAAGATAAGTAAATGAAATGGAACATAGCTTGATACATCTGTCTCTTTAAAACCTTCTTATATATTTGATCACTTATTTCATTTTAGGATAGTACCATTTATACCTAGATAATGACTATTTATAAGTCATGCCCATATGCAATAGTTTAAAATGTGTATTGAAGTGGGTGTTTTCTCTCATAAAAAATTGTTATCAGAGATGGTTCAGATATTGTGACCATGGCCCCAGAAACGCCTGTACTGATAATACAGGATGGAAAAGGAATTTGTTGGTATAACAAAGAGGGGATGGCGAATCAAGGGGTAAATATCCCAAAGGCTAGAAACCAGCTGGATTAGATTAAAAGTGGCACAGGAGCTCTGCTTTTGATAAGGGCTCATTGTCTCTCTCCCCAGGGTACAGAAAGAATACAGCTAATTAAATTATCAGTGAAAAAGAGATGTGGGCAGTGCTTATTAAATGCACTCTTGCCATTTTTAAGGTGGGCAGTGAAACAATCTAGAAAATGTTACCTTCAAGCATGTTTTCTGAGAATGACTTTGCTAACGAACCACAAGGAAAATCTTTAGACCAGAAAGCAGAAAGTGAGGAGAGGGAGGAGGTGAGGAGTGGGGAAAGAGTAGTTATTGGGGGGAATAATGGTAGTTTAAAGTAGTAGTAGGTCAGTCTGTTTCTATTTGTGACAAGGTAGTGTTGGAAAATTTACACAGATTTTAGTCATGGAATGAGTGGTCATGATATTGGCGACAGGACGTTGTGTTTAAGAGTAAATGCTTTTCAGTCAGGCAGACCAGGATCCGAGCCCTGGTCCTGGCACTTTTCAGCTGTGTCCTTGGGAAACTTATTTCACCTTCTTAGACTCAGTTTTGACATTTGTAAAATAGGTATGATAATAATCACTGCTTCAAACAGTTATGGACTTAAATGTATTGGCCTATGTAGAGTGACAGGCACACTGAAGTACTTATTAATGGTAGCTCTTATTAGTATTACTATTGTCATTATCCATCTCTTCCCAGGAAATAGAAATTCTTGGTGAAATTTTTTGCTGAGCATTTTCCTGTAAACATCTGTGAACTGATGAGTTTAATTAGGGTACTGTTGATGAGGCTTCTGTATTTTTTTTTTTAATTCAGAATAGTACAGGATCTGAACCAAAAAGTGCTCTTTTGTGCTGAAGTCTTCAAATTTTTTTCATGAAAGTGGTTTTATTTGGGTTAATTACGTGTGTGCTTTATCCTATGAACTCTCAAGATAAAGGGCCTACAGCTGCAGCTGATTGTACGAAGAGAGAAGGGACATTATACTGATTGGCTGGGCGCTCTTGTCATTGTTTTTTATTGTCTTTTTTCTTTTGCACCCAGTATCTGCCTATAATGGTGAACACTGAGCAACTGGCCTGGTTTCAGAAAAAAAAAATCATGTGCATTTGAATGAAGTATTTCCATGAAGTGTGTGTGTGCCACATGGCGGGGAGGAATATGTGCGGCCTGGCTGTATGTCCATCAGGACGTATGCCATAGGACATGGACTGAGGCCAAGGAAGGAAGGTTGTAGGTGGAATGACTCATTTTCTCCAATAGAAGAGGGAGCACTGAACCTGAGGATGAGGCAGAAAAAAGAGGGCACACCAGCTGAAGGAAGAGGTGCCAAGGGACTTGCAAGAAGGGAACATGGCAAGTGTGGTCAGAATTCAAATGAGTGTCAGCAAATGTATACGTAACAACACAAAGATGGGAGGTGTGGTGACAAGAGAGTGCTGATAAGGAGGAAGTGAGCAAAGAACTGATGGTGAGATCCTGATCATCCATACTCATTCGGGAATACCTGTGTGGTGGGGCACACTGGGAGGTGAGCAGGGACATGGAAGTGACCTGAGATCTACTGTGAGGAAACGTGAGACTCTAGAAACACTAAAACAATGACACACTCCAAAGTTAACTTTTTAAAAAAGGAGACAAAGTTGTTGACCACTAGATTGTAAGACAAATTAGAAAGGGGACCAATCTAAGGTAGCAATATCCATGATCTGAAAAGAAATACGGATAAACCAAAGACTAAAATCTCTGCAGTACATTGAAATTAATTCTCATAATAAAATTGATTTTAAAATAATAACCATAAATAGGAAACACTAATAATGGTAACCTTTGAATAGTAAATATTTTCTTATTTTTCTTTTCAGCAATGAGCATGTATTAGTTATTGTTAAATCAAAATAACTCTTTTTTAAAGGGAACAAGAATGAAAAGTTTAAATAAGAAAGAACATAAAGTACAGTGGCTTCATTATGAAAAGCACAGCAAAATCCCATGAGTGATGGAAACTAGAATGGAAAGAAGGAAGGTGACTTTCATGTCCTGTGAATTGACATGAATATATTTAAAATAATTAGCCATATTTTAACTTTAGATGTTTCTAGAAATAAAGCTGGTATAATGAGAGTAATTTTGAACGTACAATCAGATCTGGTTTTAATTCCTAGAATTTTGGTTAGTTCATATATTTACTGAGCATTAATTTTCTTATAGGTAAAATGTGGATAATCCTGATTTATTTGTGTTTACAAGAGAAGAATGATACCATGAGCTTGAAAAAACACTGTATATTACAAAGCAGTATGTAAATAGTAGTCAGACATCACAGTCAGGCATAATGCTTCTGCTGATCCTGCTACTGGAAATAGTTTCTTCCTGTTCAGGCTTCTTTCTGTGATAATGGAAATCCCCTTCCACAGCACTTCATCTGTCATGCCTCTTCCTACCTCAGAGACTGACCGTCTCAAGGGCAATGATTAAATCATTTTCATCTTTGCAAACCCCTAGCTGGCACACTGTGAATATTAAACAATAAATGTTGAAATAATAGGCTAAGTAAGTTACACATAACAATGCTGCAAACCAAAGGAAAAGTGATCAAAATTTCCCATTTTATAGGGGGAATGATGCATTTGTGTTGAGTCAGAGAAGAAAGGATAGAGAATGAAGGTCATTCAACCAACAACACACAATGATTGGACAGTCACTCAGTGTCAGGCACAGGATATAAGGATGAAAGGCTGGTGCGGAATGTGAGCTCCTGGTCACACCAGCTTATAAGGGACAACATGAAAGCTCCAATGGTATAAATTTCTTTCTCCTACATTAAGTATTGATGAACTTCTCAATCATATTTCATAGAGACAGAGAGAGAGAGGTAGTGACAGTGATGTGTTGGTTTACTCCAGCTTCCTCTATAGCAGTGGTCAGTATGCCATGAACCCTTGGGGACTCACTGGGTATAGAAAGAAATATTTGAACTTCTATTAATATTTATCACATTGATCTTCATCTTTCTATTTTTGTATGTTTTAAAATGTGTATAATATACTAGCATGGTCATAGAAGTATGTAAGTTAAAGTAGAGAAATGTACATATATCAAAGGCAACCTTTTGTGTTTTACAGAAGGGGTATGTTATTAAAATAATTTTAAAACCACCACTCTGTAGTAGGCATTAATATAAAACTATGAGCAAGTTCTATAAACAGTGACATTAAACTGTATATAAGCAAGAAAACAACAACAATAGAGTGGAATGTTTTAAACCTTATGTAAAATGTCACTTCAATGGCATTACGTTGTAATTTTATTACGTTGCAGAGAAATGAGAAGAAAGTCCAAGAAATAATTATTCAGATTTTTTTTCCTGGTGTTTCAGAAGTGACTCTAACTTCAGGGGACAAGTTCTAAGGGTGAACCTGTAAATGCCTGTCAGCGCATTGCTGGAAATTGCTTAAGGATGCTGTACCAGCTTGGTGGAATCAACATTGCCCCGAAGTCACCCTCAGGAGCAGTGCAGCGGCAGCAGAGCAGGCTCGGATGTGATTAGGTAAAAGGTTGGCCTGTGGTCCTTAACTGGATGCAAATTAGAATCATTTGAAAAGCTTAAGAAAAAATTTTTAAAAAGGAAGTGTGGCTCCTACCCCAGATATTCTGATTTGATTTTTCAGGGCCAATTGATACCTGGGAATCCACTGAGTTAAAAAACTGACCCCAATATTAAAATGTGTAACCAGGATTGAAAACCAGAGAGATTGAGTACACTGGTGAAATGGATGTGGTTTTAGATCCTGGATATCTAGGTCTGAATCTGATTTCACAATTTAGTACTTAAGTTATATTTGAAACTCTGCTGCCTTTGCCTAGATCCAACTTTCTTTTCAGATAAAAAACAATAGTAATGATGGTCCTATCCATCTCTCAGTATTAGAGTGAAGACCGTGTGGGATGCTGGAGGGGAAAAAGCTTTTAAAGGTGGAAGCACTGTGTTTGTAGTAGGAAAAGTAGAGCCATGTGCGGAGAGAGGACAACTTTTGGTTCTTATCCAAGGTTGGTCTAATCAATGGTGCCAGGTGGATACTGGAAACATCACAGGAAACGCTGTGTAAAGTATTTGATTATCTAAGGACTATGCTGTGCACCCGAAACTAACACAAAATAATATTGAAAGTATGCTGTAATTTAAAAAAATTTAAAATAAAATAAAGAGTAAAAATCCAAAAGAAGAAAAGGGTTCCATAATAAATACAAAAAGAGTTCCAAATACATTTGAAATTATAGTGTTAAAGTTAAATTAGTTCTTTTACTGTGGGATTTCACAGACCCTTTAATATACGAAAGTTCATTGATAATCTACAAAAAATGTGAGATACAGGTTGCAGAATTTTCCAATCTGTATTTGACCACAGATCCTTTCCATGTGATACAGTAAGTAATGAGACTAGTATTTTAAAATACTACCCAAGAAACAGTAATTTAAGGCAATGCTGCCATGGCAAAGAAGCCAAAACAGAAGGCCAAAGACATCTATGACTTGCCCAAGGTCAATTAGGCAGAGTTAGTGCTTGCTGCCTGGGCCTTGTGTCATTTATTCTATCTCTGAGGCCATTGTCTTTCCATTTTACTTCAATGCCTGGGTTATCTTTTTCCTTGTCTACTGCTTTCCTTTAAGAAGAATTTAAAAACAACCATAGAGACTTATTCTTTGCACAAGATGTACAAGTTATCTCACTGACTGTGTTTTTTTTCCCCCCAAATGTCAAGCAGAGGTGATAGAAAAAAGAGACTAAGATTATAAAGTTTAAATCACAATGTGACAAGGGGCTTTGACAATTAACATCTCAAGTTACCCTTATAGAGAAGGTCATCAGATGACCTGGATTGAAAATTTCTGGTATTTTGTAGAAAAAGATGAAGAAAATCATGTTTCTATAATATATGTGGCTCTCTATATCTCCTTGGAAGGGGTTAATAAAAACCAGTGGATAAAAATATATGAAAGAATTTGAAATTTATTAATAGTTAACTTCTGATCATCTGTCCCATAAAGTTCAGGGCCAGGAAGTAATCTATTCAGTCTGAGATTACAACGTGAAGCTACTGGTACAATCCACAAAAACCAGATGTCTTTATTATTTGACAGAATAAGCAAAACAAAATTGTGGTGAATGAGAAGTGCCAAGCTTCAGGGAAGAATTTTCAAGTTATTATTTTGTTAAAGAGAGCATCTGGGTGACCTCTGAAACAACGGAGAAAGGTATAACATTAAAGTCACCTTATTTGAAACACTAAGAAGCTTATTGCATAAGTGACAGGAAGGATAATTTTTTCTTATCATCGAATAAATGTAAATAAAGGTCAGATGGGGGAGTAACATTCTAAGAAATAAAAAAATTTGTTGAGTGAGTAATGTGCTTAGAGAAGATACATAGATGTGTGGTAAAATTTACTGCAAGAGTAAGAGAAAATGTGTAAAACACCTTAAAAGACAGAAATAAAGAAGTGGGAAGATATAGTTTTTCAAACAAATGTGGGAGAAAAGTTAATATTCACTTTCCCAAGGGACAGAGCTATGAATGAAGAAAGAAATGTATAGGTAAATATATTTTGATATAATTTTAAGGAAGAACTGCTAATGATGGTTATTATCTAATGAATAGCTTACTGGAGGCATTAAGTTCTCCATCCTTAGAGTGTTCTAGCAGAGGTGGCAGACTACTTCCTACTTTTCTGTGGGATTCTGATGTACCAAACAGGGTTAAAAGAAGAGAATATCTAAGAGAGAAGCTTTTCAATTCTGAGATGTAAGAAGTACTCAGGGGAAAAAGTACCCAATATATACGGTATAATTCAGCTATTTTGGTTGAGAAACTAGAAGTGTTATTACTAAGATTCTAAAAAACCAATAAGGTCTGTTCTTTCACAGAAGGGCAGATATTGGGAGACTTTCTAAAGTGTGGTGATCCAGCCACAAACATCTAAAGAAAGTAATGGAGTTTCATTTTAGATCAGTTTACTTACAGAACTATGAATGAATAATATAGGAGAAATTTTTCCTAAGAAGCGGTACGAAGTGCTTTAGAAAGAAGAATAGCTTTTTAGAGAAAACAATAGAGTGTTCAGGTGGTAAATCACAGATCTGAATTATTCATAGTTCCTTTGGGGGAGGAGAGTAGAAGATGAGGAAGCTAAAAAAGACATGAATATAGGGTAGTACAGGGAAGAGGAGGTGGGAAGGAACAATAGAGGGAGAGCATTAATAAATATTTTTTTTCTAAAGCAAGATAATTGGTTTCTTGGGTGCCTTCCATAATTTTTCTCTATTTTCTCCCTCACAGTCATTTTTCTTTCAGAATATTATAAAATGAATAATTTTCTTTCATTTCCAAATTCAGCTTGACAGTTGCCTTGGAAGTAATAATTATGTTTTCCTTACATAAGAGAAGATTATTGTTGAAAGTTCAATTTTTTAAGCTATTCTTTATTTTAACACTCAAAACAGTTAAGGATTATGTCACAGCTATTTTTGAAATCATTGTATCTACAATAAATATCAAGAAATGGTAATAAAATAATAGCATAATGTCTGGAAAATCCTTTGAAGAATTATTTAGACTTTGAGTTTGTTTTAAGGATTTGAAAAAAAAACCTAGAAATTTAAACAGAACCCTGAGAAGTCAGCATATGACATCCAGAATGACATTACAATAGGAGCAGTTGAAGAAATACCAGAAGAGTTGTTTACAAACAAACTCTCAGAACGATGAGTCATGGGCCCCATCACTAAATGTCTACAGCAGTCATTCTTTAGAATGAAACTGCCCTCTTCATTTCAGTTTATCACTGTGTAGAAGATGGCTACCTCAGTCTATTTCGTTCCTAAGCCAACAAAGTGCATATTCTTAAAATGAATTTTTAGGTCTTACACCCTTGAAACACTTTTCAGGTTCAAAAGACACCACTTCCTAAGAACAAACTTTCACATGAAAGGCAAAAACAAAGAAAACAAACAAAAAATTTAGAAAGTCTTAAGAATAAAACTATGCAGCATAGTTCTTATAGCTAACAATACTGTATTACATACTTAAGATTTTCTGAGGTTAGATCTTTGGTCAAGAGTTCTTAGCACATACACACACTAATAATAACAATAATAATAACTGTAATAGTTACAGGGATTGGGGAAAACTTTGGGAGACAATGGATATATTTATGGCCTTAATGGTGGTGATTGTTTCATGGGTGTATACTTATCCCTACACTCATGGAGTTCTATCAATTAAATGTGTAGTTTTTTACATGTTAATTATACTCCAATAAAGTAGTTTAAAAAAAGAAAATAAAATGATAGTAACTTCAGGTGGTAAAAAAGCCAAAAACTCTTTGTTGCAATTTTGATTAAAGTCATTAATGCTTCATTTTTTGCCCATGCAATTTGACCATACATTTTCTTCCACCAAAATAAAGGAATTAATGAATGACTGAATGATAACTAAAGGGAGGAATGAACTGACTGGCAAATTCTAGGAAACAAATGCAAAGACCATGCTTAGTGGTTACAAGCACAGATGCAAGTCAGATTGCCTGGATTTGAAACTCAGCTCTGTCTATTGTTAGCTATCTGACCATGCCAGGTTAGTAAATCTCTCTACACCTCAGTTTCCTTTTGCTTATATAAAATAAACCGTTGTGAGAATTCTATGTTATATTACAGAAAAACTCTCTTAAAAGTACACAGGAAATACTTAAAGCCAAATAAATATCAAGAATATTATAAATATCTTATCTAAATAATTCAATACAAAGGTCATTGACAACTATGAAATTAGAGTGAGATTAAAGACAAGCTGTCTAGAACAGGGTAGTGGGTACAATGAACTTTGAGGTTCAACCTATAAAACTTGCATGTGTTCTAGAAATTATTATTCTGCTGAGACTGTATAGATTGATCCTTCCTAAATACCTCTCGCGAAAGTGTTGAAAATAGTGGATCCTTGCAGACGTACAATAGAGGCTCTACATCAGGGGTGTCAAACTCATTTTCACCAGGGAGCCTTCTGATTGCCTCCAAAGGGCTGAATGTAATTTTAGGACTGTGTTAATGTAAGTGAGAGCTCAGTACTGCTGCTGGGTAGAAACAAGGTGCCGGGCCCGATAAAACAAAGTGGAGGGCCAGATTCGGCCCTTGGGCCTTGTGTTTGCCTCCTGTGCTCTATATTATGAGGGCAGACATGAGACTAGATATGACTAGATATACTTATCTTACTTGAGAGATATGTGCTTTTAATTTTCAGTATCTGATTATTATCCTGTAGATTTGATATGAAAGAGTAAATGGAGATGAAGCAGTTTTATTCAGTGAAATCCCAAATGTTTTGCTTATAATTGTCTAAGGTTGCCTTAGTTTATCATATAACTGCATCTTAGAAAGGGTAGCCATGTGTTTGTATCAATCATTTCCAGGGCTCCTGAAGCATGTGAGCAGCTGGCAAATATAATAGCTGTAACATTGTCTGAGGGGATAGGAGGAAGGGATCCATTTACACATGTGCCAGAGCTCAGTTTATGAATTCTTGGAAGTTAGGGGATGCAGTCTACACCGGTTGAACAAAGGACCACAGAGAGACATAGAAATGTACCTATCGATAAACCAGGTAGTGTTAGTCCCTTTGCTACACAAAGCTCACCTCTCTAGCAGTCTGGCTTTAGCAGCCTCTCTGGCTAATAGGAGATGGATTACACTGGAAACATAACATATAATCTCTGTGCCTTGTGTATCTATGAAAAGTGGTGAAAATTTAGATTTCTGTTTTTAAAATGTCAACAAGTCAGATGCAATTGTATGTGCACTTTTGAGGTCTCTTACCACAAAACCTACTCTTCCTTCTTTTTTATTTCTGCCTGTGTTCATTGCTATGGAATGAATTGTGTTCCTTTTCTGCAAATTTGTACGTTGAAGTTCTGACTGCCAACATAACTGTTTTGGAGACAGGTATTTAGGAAGTAATTAAGGTTGTTAATTAAATGAGATAAGAGGGGATCTATGATCCAGTTGGACTTGTAGCAATGGAAAAACAGAAAAAGACAGCACAAGCGCAGAGTAAAGGCCATGTGAGGACACACAGAGAAGACAGATGTCTGTAAACCAGGGAAAGGGACCTCAACAGCAACTGAATGGGCCAGAAACTTCATCTTGAACTTCCTAGCTTCCAGAACTATGAGAAAATATTTCTGTTGTTTAAATCACCTAGTCTATGGTATTCTGTTATGACATCCTGAACCAACTAAGATGAATACATTGGGAAGCAAGAGCTTTATAAATATACACACAATTTTGCTTGAGCCACACTCACCATTAGTAGTCTGTCTCCTACTTGCAATCTCCCATCCTTTTGTGCAGCTCCTCCATCTATGATTTTAGTTACATAAATGCTGTTGTCTCCAGGAATATGTTGGTTCCCCACACCTCCTGCAATACTGAAGCCTAAACCTATGGGGAAGAAACAGAAAAAGAAACATTTTTTTTTAAAGAAAATGCTATTAGCTACCTTTCAACAGTCTAAAAATTTAATCCTCAATTTATTATAACAATAATAAATAATAGTAAGTGTTATACTTAAATTGATTTGTTCTTCCTTACATATTTGAAAGCTTGTTCATTAATGCCAATGAGTCAAAGCTCTTGAAGTCAATCCCATGTGGCTGTTAGTTTTGTTTTGCTTCTTGACTGCACACTTAATTGTTGTTCCCCAGATGGTCAGCTCTTAATGGGTGACTGGCCACAGTAGGGGTCAGGCAAAAGTGTGTAAAAGATCCTAAGTGACCTGGGCAAAACACAAACACAGCCCTGCTCACTCTGAGTCTATGGGCTTATCGTTGTTGTTGTTACTCTGGCATCAAGAACAGAAGTGTTCACAATCATTTGGGTAGAGACCTAGATACTCTTGATATTTCAGGATGAAAAGTAAAACTATTTGTAAATTCTCTAAATTTTGAGGCAAGAGTCATGAGGAAGATGCATTGAACATTTAAGTAATAATTTCAGAGAGAAGATAAGGAAAAGGAGCTAGATGCTTGCCATTCCTGTTTTCTTCTCTGGCCACTTTGTCGTATTTTCACACTTCTTGGCACTTACTTTTATTAACTAGTAGTGAGACTACTCACATACAAAAAATGAATTATCCCCATATATTTCTTAAGAATAAAAAAGAGACTATATACTTTGACTTTATTATTTTTATAACATAGTACAGGATATCAAATCATTTTAAACATAGCAATTTTCTATTTCAGGAGATAAATTTTACTGTATTATAGCTTATAAAACTTTTATTTATATAAAGCTATGGAATGATAATAAGAACAGTTATTAAAATCATGAGGTCATTTTAAAAGAATGATACAGAATCTTTAAAGGTATAAAATCTTTTTCAGAATATGATTGAATATACATTCAGTATAATACTGGTAGCATATATTTTTATTGCACTTTAAATTATAATAATAATTAGCATGCATATTACTCAGAAAGATAGATATAAATCAAGTGCTTTTGTTAGTAAAAACAGAAAATTTCTGTAAATTACTTTGCTTAAAAATTTTGTTAACAATATATACCTCATAATCTAATTTTGAAATCTCACACACCTTTTTTATGGTAAAACAACTATGAACATTTTTTGGTACTTTATATAAAAGTAATGGAAAACACTTCATTTCACTATGCTTTTATTGAATAAATATTGAGTAGGGCTATGTACTCTTAAGATGACATAAATGACTAGTTAATGGAGGAACAGTGGCATAAAAAATGATAAAGTAGCACCTCTGAAATTATATTTGAAATAAAATGAGTTTCTGTTAAATTAACTACAATAGTTGTTTAAAATAAATGGAAAATGTATTTAAGTTATAGGGCAATTAAAATAAGTGTAATCTAATTTCCTGCTAAAGTGGGTAATTATTCTTTATTGATGCTTATACTTCCACAGATCTATGCATGCATTTGTTTGCCTCAGATTTTAAAAATTTGTTTATCAAGCAATGATGACCTAGAATAAATAAAATTCACCTAGCTGCTTTTCCTATGAAATTTAAAATACATATCAGCTCATGTTTTCTAACCCGATTGCTTTGTGTTTGTATATGATTATGGGGGAGTTTAAAAATACATTCACAAAAGTCTCATAGCCACATGCCATGAGCAATCTACCGCAATTACAGTCATATAGAAGTCATTCCACTCTGTAGAAAGAAAAGGTTAAAATAAATCCAGGGACCCTGATTTACATCCACCATGACAACAGTAAGAGCCACAGGCAATCTGGGTTACAGCAGAGCTAAGGAAACAAATTACCACTGTAAATGAGGTTAACAAAGGAAATAACTATGTAGTTGACATTTGAAGTTAAAGATTGTACCAAGACAATGAAATCACTATGAATTCTGTAGACAAAATTATATCACTAAAAAGTAAATGACTTTCATTTTTTCTGAGATTAGTTTCAATACTTTCTAACTGGTGACTCAACTCAAGGTGAAGCAAAGTATTTTTAGTAAGAGCCAGAGAATGTCGCTGAAGGTACAGACCTAAAAACATTCCCTGATTTATTTTACTTGATGGAACATGAATACATTTAAAAAGAATCAACACTTAATCAACACTCAACCATATTCTGAATATTTAATTCAACATAATTAAATGTGTAGCTTACTTCTACATCTAGAATACAAGTTTACTTACAGGTGGTAGTATCTATTTGTGTTATAAGATTTAATCTGTCTCTGTTCATTCATTAACTCATTAATTCAATAACTCACATGTCTATTCATTTAGCAAGCTGAGTACACACTGTATATTGTTGCTATTGACTGTGGCTAACATAATGGGAAAGAATGAATTGACCAGAAACACTACAGAAATAATGATCCATGAGCGGGTTCGTATGTGTGAGTGTGGTTGAGCTTGGATGAAGCAATGTTCTAAACTGAGAGGATGCCAAGGATTTTTGGAGGACTTCTCAATGAAGACAAATGTGGGCTAGGACTACTGAGCAAAAGACCAAATCCAAATAGTCAGTTTAGAGGCATTGGGTGGTCCTTGCATACAATCTGTTAAGGCAGGAGCAGGCTGTCTACATGATAGGATCATTTTCTCCCCTCTTTAGCTGACATTCTTCTCCTTGATTCCATGCTCCACACACTTGAAGGCTTGATAATTCTAGAACATGCCAGACATACTTCCACCTTAGGGCATTTGCTCTAGTGGTTCCCTTGCCTAGAATACACTTCCTTCAGAGCTTTGTACAAGTTTCAATTTCTCTAGGAGCCTGAACCTGACCTACTTATTTAGTACTGTCCCTTAACCATATACCCCACTTCCTTATTCTGCTCTACTTTTCAGTGTCCCTTAGCATTTAACTATCTTGTGATATACTACCTAAGCCATGCATATAATTTATGTTATTTTTTTTTGTTTGTGTCCTTGGTGAAAACAGAAACTTCACGATGACAAGGAATTTTGTCTGTTTTGTCCTATGCAATAGAACAAGGCTGGTTATATACGCAAGTACCCTTTATCTGTGGTTTTGCCTTTTCATGGTTTCAGTTATCCATGGTCAACTACCATCTGAAGTATCAAATAAAAAAACCCAGAATTAAAAAATTCTTAAGTTTTGTGTTGTATGCCATTATAAACAGCATGATGAAATCTCCCAGTATCCCACGCCAACCCACCTGGGACATGAATCATCCCTTTTTCCAGTGTCTCCATGCTGTGCATACAGTACAAAGAGATATTTTGAGAGAAACCACATTCACATAATTTTATTATAGCATATTGTTATAATTATTCTAGTTTATTTGCAGTTATTGTTATCAATCTCTTACTGTACCTAATTACTAAATTAAACTTTATCATAAGCATCTATGCATATGAAAAAAAAACAGTATATACAGGGTTCAATACTCTCCAGTTTCAGTCACCCACTGGGAGTCTTGGAACACATCTCCCATGAATAAGGGGGGACTGTTGCAGTTACCTCATAATTATGTATTAAGTAAAAATGAATAAAAAATAAGTATGAGAAGACAGGAAAAGTGATATACCTCTGAGAAAGACTCCCCTTAAGGATGAAGCTGGTGGCTTCGATGAGTGAGTGACAGCTAAAAAAGTGAGGCTGTTAGGGGTCGATGACAGTCAGGGGTTAACCCTGCTTCAGGTGAACTCTGACTGGGCAACAGCACAGCCAGTTTTGCATCCTGATTCTTTCAACTACCAACTGTGTGAAACTCCTGATCTGTAATGAGGGAATAAGTATATCAATGTTCTAAAGTAATTGGCACATAGTAGGTGCTTGATAAATAAAAATTCTCTGCTCTCCACAGCTCTCAAGTTGTTTTGAAAAAGTTAACTAAATGTGTTGACACGATTCCAGGAATGTCCAATATTTTTTGTGTCTCTGGGCTACACTGGAAAAAGAAGAGTTGTCTTGGGCCATACATTAAATACACTGTGACATGTAATCACAGAGAAATCTCATAATGTTTTAAGTAAATTTACAATTTGTGTTGGGCCACACTTACAGCCATCCTGGGCTGAATGCAGCTTGCAGGCTGCAGGCTGGACACTCCTGATAGGATGAGTTCTGTCATGGCACTAACGTTATGTGAGCCCAGAGGGGAGCATGACTTCTTTAGGGGAGTAGGAGAAGAATCAACAAAAAGTTGAGTATTTGAGCTATGTCTTGAAGGTTAAGCTAGAACTGATAAAAGAGAATGCACCTTTCAAAGCAATACATCCTCTGGATTCCAGCCAACTAAATGACTAAAGAGTCACTTGCCCTGACTTAGATCACATGATGCTCCTAAAATCCCAACTCTACTGGGCTGGAAATTGAGACAGAGATTTTCTGGCAAACACTCAAAAAATATTTATGATGAGATAGGCTAGGTTGTTCCCTAACAGGATAAATACAATAATACTCATGAAGATTTGAGTAAGAAACACTGAATATAGCAAAAACAATAATTTTTGAGAAGAGACGAATTTAGAAAATTGGTCATTATTTTGAAAAGAAGTGTCCATGATTAAGAAATAGCCCTGAATCACTGGGTGATGTCAGACTCATCAATTATAAATAAACTCAGTGAAAAGAGTTGGTAGGTCTCACCAAAAACACCGACTCTAACACAATCTACTGTGAAATGTTTGGCTTAATTAAGAATTATACTAAATATGCCTATATGTGTGCCAGTAATAAACAAAGCTGACACAGAAAAATATTTAAGTAAAACCATGGAAGAAAAATCTGCATATTTCAGTGCTCTAAGGAAAAAAACATGTGAAATTTAAACACCTAGTTCCACAAGCAATTAAAGACTGATCTGTTTGACAGATATATGATGTGGCTACAGAATATCAGGTTTACATGCATTGCCTAAAGCTAGGTTCCTCTTTCCTTATTTCTTGTATATCCCCAAATTGCAATTCCTTGCATTAACATGGGAGGTGTAGGCATAGGGAAAGGAATGTCTGAGTCTTGTTCAAGCCTTTAATTTAACCTCCTTCCACACAAAATCTCTTCCGCATCCTATAAAAAAAAAAGAACACAAGGAACACAGTTCACCCTTTTCCCTCGTTGCCTGCCTACGCTGAGGAGGAAGTGTCGGAAAGTGGTGGAGGATGGAAAGCAGAGATCTTGGCAACATAGACTGATACTGTGCTTGAGAAGCTCAGAATAAAAACTCAAATGCTTAAAAGAGTCATGTGATTACAGCGTACCCATATATTCATTGTGGGTGTAAAGAACTAAGCCCCTATTGTATCTTGTAGTAATTCAATAACTTGTTTCAACTTCATTTGATGTGACTTGACTAAGAGGGCACTCTTTCAGTGTCTCTAAACAATTCAATATTATTAAGCAGAGTGTTTCTGACAGAGTTTATCTAGGAACTACTAGGTAAGGTGTTTATTGCTTAACAGAAAACACTAGTGGTATTCTGTACATTCTGACTACATGTTTTTATTAAAGGAAACACAGAATCCGAAAAGAACCCTGGCTGGCCATCTTCTAGAAAACACCACCCACACAGGCAACTTAACTTCTGAATGTATGTGCATTTCGATTAAGAACAAAACAAACAAATAAACAAAAACTTTACCAATGGGTCTGGTCTACCAGATAACAGACTATTTCAGATCTCTTCCTCTTTAGAAAGAAAACTTGGATTAAATAAATAACAAAGTGAACCATTCATTCCCTTTAATTTAAAACACTAATTAATCTCATTGGGTACTGTAGATATGGCTAATTAGCCAAATCTTTATTTTCTTACTCTCCAGATTCCTCCTAGGTTCAAAAGACAAGATTTGGGTTTGAAAGAAGTGGTTCTGTTTAAAATTCTCAAGGTATTGGCTAAGCACACTCAATCCTGTTTAAGAAATATCTCACAGGTCACCCTGTTAATATACCACAGGCAATGTTCCAATTTTTTTCCTACATACCTTATAATACCTACGCATACAGCTTAGCACATCACTTTAATGCCATTTTATTGTGAAAAGCCCCCATGTCTTTACGTGTTATTTCTGCTTTCCCTTTGTTCAAAGGAATAAGCATCATTTCTTTGTTCTAAACCTAAATCTTCCCTTCAACTCTAGGACTTAATTTATTATTCCTTGTCCTCCTCTAGAACATTGCCTCTTACTCAGTACTTTTCTTCTCTTTTAGCTCCGATTGTGCTTGCTTCTGTCCTTTCCTGAACGTACCACAGCCTCCTTGCTGTTAAGAGCTGAAGTCTTTAAACAGTATATAGTTACTAATTCTGTTTTCCTATCACATACACCCTTCTTAATCTCATCCATCTTATTCCATATACTGCAGTTTGCTCACATGGTGTTGGTTATGCATTGAATTATGTCCCTTCAAAAGGTATGTTGCAGCCCTGGTACTTGTGAATGTGACCTTAATTGGAAACAGTCTCTTTGCAGATGTAATCAATGTAAGATGAAGTTTTACTGGATTAGTGTGGGTGCTAGACCAATGGTTGGTGACCTTGTATGAGGAAGAAATTTAAACACACAAAACCCAGGTACACAGGGAAGAATGCATGTAATGAGAGAGACAGAGTTTGGGGTGCTATGGTTGCAAGCCAAAGAATGCCTAAGATTGCCAGAAACAGCCAAAATCTGCATGAGAAACAAGGAAAATATCCTCCTTCAGACCTCTCCAGAGGGAATCAATCTTGCTGAGACCTAGATTTTAGACTTTCAGGCTCTAGAACTGTAGTGAAGACATTCCTGTTGTTTTAAGCCCCCCAGTCTGTGGTCATTTGTTATGGCAGCCCCAGGAAACCAATACAACATTGAATTCTTATGGTCCAAGTGGTGTGCCCACACCCAGCTTCTTCTTCCTTATTAATAGAAATTATATTGATACAGAATTTTCCTCTAAAAGGCCTAAAAACTTGGATAGGCGTTTGTTCTTTCTGTATTTCCACAACACCTCTGATTACTTGCATATTCCTATGTTCATGACATTATACTGCCCTGCTCCTTCTCTAATTACTTCTCTCTTCATTTTATTTAAGTTCATTTTGTTGCTCTAAAACAGTGGTTCTCAGAATGTGCTCCTCACCCCAGTAGCATTAGCATCAGTGTGGGAGCTTGTTGGATCCGCAAAATTTGGGGTCCATGCCAGATAATCCTGTATTAGAAACTACTGGAGATGCATGCTAAATTTGATGACCACTTCTCTAGAATAATAGTTATTCTCCAGGGCACACTCCATGGAATCCTGTTCTCGCCAAAGTCTCTTTTTGGTAGGGAATCCATTTCCATTGTTTCAATTACCACTGCTATGTTGATAAGTGCACAGACTTCTTCCTCCAACACTTTCTTGGGCTTTATTTGCCAACTTAAACTCACAAGCCTGAAAGAATGCACTCATAACCCCCTTTCAAAACTGGCTTTCTTTCTTGTCTTCTGTGTTTTCTAATTAGATTGATATTTAAGAGTAAACTGGGAGCTCTGAGTTTGGCATTGCTGAATCCCAGGGCTTATTATGGTACTTGGCAGAGAGTTGCTATTTATTGTAATGTAGTATCATATAGCAATTGTTATGTTTTATCAGAAGCCTCAGTGTACATATTTAAATATAATTATATTATTCCTCTCCACCGCTACTTCACTAAACTAAGTGCTTATCAAATCATGCCTGCTTTATTGTACAAGGCTTATGATTTTTATTCCCTGATTTCAGATTTTCCCTCACTGATTCTCCAACCCATTCTGCAAATATTTTCCAGGTTATTTTCCTCTACATTCATTATATTGCTCTATTGTTCAAATTGTCTATCACTGTTCATATTCTACAGATACTCTTCATATTTTCTTCTTACTATTCTTTACTTCTCTGCTGCTAAGCTTCCTCCAGGCCTGCTGATCCTGCCATGTTGTTTTTTTATTTTGTTATGACTATTCCCTGCACCTGTAATGCCTTTACCATTTTGATCTTCAAGACCAATCAAATCTTTGCCAGTTCTAATCTACTAACTATGGTAGTTCATTTCTAAATTGAATACCAGCAGAACCAATGATCTGTATCAGTCTTTTCACTTCTATTTAAGTAGAATTAGTTAACTTATTCAACACTTACTGATAACTCATCATGTGCCAAGTACCAGCCTAAAAATTGTGGGTGTATCAGTAAACTAGAGATTTCCAGTGGAGCGTAAGACAAAGAGGCAGTGAAAACCTAGTGTTGTAAGTTGATATGACAGGGGCTCCAGGAGCACATAAGTGGGCAACCTATTTTGGTTGAGGAGGGGTGTCATAGAAGACTAACTAACTATAGGTTGTGATATCCAATCAGAGGCCTAGAAGATAAAAGTGACTCAGGAAAAAGAAGGGAGAATAGAGAGGAAAACATGCATTCAAAGACCCAGAGCTGAGACATAACTTGGCTTATTTGAGAAACTGAAATAGTTCAGTTGAAAGGAACAAGTAATCTCAGGCAGAACACAGGTCAGGGGGAGAATTTTATCTCTTGTACTCACCAGTTTACACTTAGTCCCTGAGAGTGTGCTCAATAAATATTTTTGGATACAGTAATACATGTAGACAGGAAGACATTTTCCACTGAATTAAGAAGAAAGGAGAAAAGGATGCTACATATAAAGGTTAAGAATATGCAGTCCCTACTTTCATGCCAGGACACTGAAGGAGTTCTCATCTTCGATTTACTCTGTTAACAAGAAAGTGTGAGCATTGACTAAGAATGAGTAAAATAGTGAGCTCAGAGGTTCAAGGAAAGTACAAAAGTTTTGAAATAGCAAGTAGGGAAAATGCAAGAGATAATTGATTAGAGAAATGCAGGCAAGTTGCAAGAAATGGTTGATTGTCTGGTTAAGGTTTAGCAGCTACTACTGTTCTAATAAATTTTTTCCCTTTAGCAATTCTTAGTAGTCTAGGTACAAGCACAGAAAATATAAGCAGTTAGATTAAATCACTTTACAAATTAATCTTTTATGTGCCTTTACCTTCTCTCTTCAACTACATTACATAATCCTAGAAAGTAGGGACTGCATAAAATCGACCATGTTGAGCAGAGTGCTGGCATATAGTAACTGTTCAATAAATATTTTCAGAATGAATTAGTCATTGATGTTTTTAAAGACCAAACAATCATATGACATAGGTGATTGTGTGCTTTTGATGTAGGTCTGCTTTTAAATGTCAAGCATTTCACATTAATAGAGATGTGTATACTTTAGCTGACTGCTTTAGAAGGAATAGTAGTACTTTTATTTATGTTTCCCAGGAATGTTATGAACAAAGTAGATACTCCAAAAGTAATTTGTAAATTTAATTAATGACAAATACAAATCACTGAAACCTGTCCCCATAAACATGCCTTAATGAACTATGTAAGAAAGGGCTCAGGCTGGTAAAACAATGTGATGAGGTACTTCATTCATTCATTAAAAAATATTCAGCTCCAGGATATATTAGTTTCCTAGGGTTCCTGGAAAAAAGTGCCACAAACTGGGTGACATAGACAATAGAAATTTACTGTCTGACAATTCTGGAGGCTAGAAGTCCAGATCAAGGCATCAGTTTCTTCTCAGGTCTATGAAGGAAAATCTCTTCCAGGACTTTCTTTTTTTTTTTAAACAATTTATAATGACCCAATGACCTTTATTTATTTATTTATTTATTTATTTATTTATTTATTTTTAGAGAGGGAAGGGAGGGGGGAGAGAGAGAGAGAGAGAGAGAGAGAGAGAGAAAGAGAGAGAAACATCAATGTGTGGTTGCTGGGGGACATGGCCTGCAACCTAGGCATGTGCCCTGACAGGGAATCGAACCTGCGATGCCTGGTTCACAGCCCGCGCTCAATCCACTGAGCTACACCAGCCAGGGCTCTTCCAGGACTTTCAATAAACTTCTGGTGGCTTGCTAGCAATCTCTGGCATTCCTTGGTTTATAGATGCGTTATCCCAACTCCGCCTTCATTTCCACATGATGTTCTCCCTGGGCATGTGTCTGTCTTTGTGTTCGACTTTTCTCTTTTCATAAGACCCCCAATCATATTGGATTAGGATCCCTATTAATGACCTCACCTTAAGTTGATCATAAGCCTAAACTTCATTTTTATAAGGTTACATTGACAGGTACTGGAAGTTAAGACTTCAAAATCATTTTTGGGGGACACAATTCAACTCATGACATTAGCACTTAGAAGGATAAGTATGAATAGGACATGGTTCCTATCCTCAAGGAACTCACCAGGGTGGAAGGAATGACAAGTAAACAGAATAGAAACCAGTGCTTTAGGAATGGTGAAGAGCCAGGTCAGGAACAGCTGAGCGGAGCTCTCTGGAAAGACTAGAAGAGGAGAGGCAGCAAGGACGTCTCAGCAGAGAGAGGGAGTAGCCTTTAGAAAGGTACAAACAGCCTTGATCATTATGATCGAAGGAGTGAATGGGTATAGGAGGAGACACGGAGAACTGAAGCTGGAGAAAGAAAGGCTCATGAAGGTCCAGAGCTGCTGTGCTGGGTTTGGACCTTATATTAGTGGCAATAGAAAGCCTTTGAAGAGTGTTTTTCTTTTCCTTTTTACTGAATTTATTGAAGAGTTTTAAGCAGGGAAATGACAAGATCAGATCTGGTCTCTTCCAATTTACCTCATTAGTGTTAGTGGTGTGGTGTAGTGACAGATTAATGGCACAAACCTTGGTTCTATCATTTAAAAGCTTTGTGGCTTTGTAACAAGTTATTTAGCTTCTCTCAGCATCAGTTTTATCAGGAGGATAGTAGTTTCCTCGCAATGTCACAGTGACAATTAATTATAATAATATATGAAAAGGAACCACACAGCATAAGTTCTAGTATTAATAGAATATCCATTCCCTTTGCCTTTCCTCTCAAGACTGTAATGAGAGTCAAATGTGATAATTCTTTATAAACATTATATATAACATTATATGTAAAATATTCATATATTTTGGTATTATTAAAGTATGAAGTATGATAAAGTACTAGAATATAAAATGTTATCAGACACACAACTATGAGATCAGAATCACTTCATCCTATACTTTATTTCCCAGACTCTCTTAAAATACTCATTCATCTTTACAACTGGATTTTTCCCATGGAAGAAAATGAGACTAAATACAGATCTGGGTTCTAATCTCTTACTCTTCTTTAGAAAAGATTTTACTTATTTATTTTTAGAGGGAAGAAGTGGGGAGAGAGAAAGAAAAACATTGATGTGCAAGAGAAACGTCAATCGATTTCTTCTCACGTGTCCCCAACCAGGACCCAATGTACAACCCAGGCATGTTCCCTGACCAGGAATTGAATCAACGATCTTTTGGTTGTTGGCTAATCCTTTACTCTTAAACTTTTTTTTTTTTATCCTCACTTGAGGGCCTTTTTTCATTGCTTTTAGAAAGAAAGAGAGAGAGAGAGAGAGAGAGAGAGAGAGAGAGAGAGAGAAATAGAGAGGGAGATAGAGACACACACATCAATGGATTGTGACAGGGGAATGGACCCACAACCTAGGTAGGTACCCTGACTAAGAATCAAATCTGTAACCTTTCAGTGTACCTGAGGATGCTCCAGCCAACTGAGCCACACTGGCCAGGGTTAATTCCTTATATTTCTATCACCTTCTTAGTGAATCCTCCCCAGTTATTGTGCACATAGTGTGAGTCATGAGTTCTTTACTGCTAAGAGTCTCTATCAGGGTTGCACATGTACATAATATGAAATTTAATGAATAATGTCTATTCATTTGGAACTGTGCTGGAATGGGTAGCACAATTCCAAATGTACAGAAATACGAGCATATCTCAATGATTGATATAAGCAGCTCATATCTTTTGGATATATAGGTCCAGTAATTTTGGGATGTGGGTCTATTTCAGACAGTTGTGAGGATTTGGTGTAACACTATTCTAGAACATTCCTCACTTACCAAAGGACCATGAAATTCTTATACAAGTATATTGGATAATATTGGAGAAACAGTTACACAATAATACCTGTGATAACATGGGTAATGTGATAAGAACTTTAGTGTTTTAAGAGAAGGGGAAGAGTGGAAAAAAATAAAAAAGCCTTGACAAGTGAAGTCAGGTGAATTTATACCACACTATCAAAAAGATTAGACATTAACCAGGTGAGAATATTTGAGAAGAGTCCCAGGTGGGAAATATAGGTATACAAACATGCCAAGGTGAGAACAACAGAGAATGGCACTTTCTGGAAATAAGTATGTCAAGTCAGCATTGCAGAGAATTATGATTTCAAACTAGGAGGAGTGGGGATATCTAACCAATGGCTTTTAAAGAGAGGCATGTAAAAAATGTGTAAATAGGCACAACCTTCCCAAATATTATTTTATTTGAATAATGCATTAATTTCATAAAGCATGGTTTTCCCTCCTACAAGTTCACAGAAGATTATAAACAAATAAAAAAAAAGAGCAGTAATTAACTCATGGGGCATATTAAAGCCACATTATATATAAATGAAACAAGTCACAATTAAAAAGAGGTTCTTTATTACATTCTTTTGTTATTTTATTTTTTAGGTTGCTTAGGAACCATGTCTCTCTCTCTCTTTTTTAAGATTTTATTTATTTATTTTTAGAGAGAAGGGGAGGGAAAGAGAAAGAGAGGAAGAGAAACATCAATGTGTGGTTGGCTCTCATGCGCCACCCCCTGCCCCGGGGACCTGGCCTGCAACCCAGGCATGTGTCCTGACTGGGAATTGAACTGGAGACCATTTGGTTTGCAGGCCAGTGCTCAATCCACTGAGCCACACCATCCAGGGATACATTCTTTTAAAAAAAAATATTTTATTTATTTATTTATTTTTAGAGATATGGTAAAGGAGGGAGAGAGAAGGGTAGAGAAACATCGATGTGGGAGAGAAATGTCAATGGGTTGATCTTGTACACTCCTCAACTGGGGATCTAGCCCACAACCCAGGCATGTACCCTGACTGGGAATCAAACTGGTAACCTTTCAGTCTGTAGGTCAGCGCTCAATCCACTGAGCCACACCAGCCAGGGCCTTTATTACATTCTTGTAAAAATCCTTTTTTTTCCTATTTTAATTATCATTCTAAAGTCAAATAGTTGAAAAATGTCTTATATATCATGCATATAATCAAAGTGGAGTTTCTAAACCTATGCCTTGAATAAAAAGAACAGCAAATATCCTGCAAATCTTTTAGTTTCATTTCTTCAATAAGCTATTGTAGAATAATATCAATGGCCCCTGGTGATCTAGTATTTCACATGAATATTACGTTTCTATACCAGAAAATAACCCTTTGAATTATCCATTTTGGTAATGAGAAAAGGGTCACATTCATTCACTGGTCCCTACCACTTTAAAGGAGAAAATTGATAATACATGTAACAACAACAAAAATTTGTTCAGTGTTTACTATGTGCCAGATATGACTGTAAGCATTTTGGCACTTTACACATTGTCTTTCAGTCATTTAAAAATGTCGTTCCATTGGCTTCTCATCTCTGTTCTTTCTGATGAGAAGTAAATAATAATTGTTATAGTTCTCCTGCATGTAAGGAGTTTCCTCTGTCTGACTGCTTTTACTGTTTTATCTTTGTTTTCCTACAGTGTCTCCACGTCCCTGTGTTCTGTTGTTGTTATAGTTTTCCATTTGATTTGTTGTGTTTGTCCTGCTTGGCATTTACTGAGCTCCTTGGATCTATGTGTGATGTTTTTTTAATTTAATTTTATTATTTTATTTTTTATTACTTTTTTCTTAAAAGAATTCTTTTTATTGCTGTTCAAGTAGAGTTGTCTCCATTTTCCTGCCACCACTTTCCCCTACCATACCCACCCCTACCTCACACTCTTAACCTTCCCCTCTTTGGCTTTGTCCATGGGCCCTTTATACATGTTCCTTGATGACCCTTCCTTTTCTTTCCCCCATTACTCCCTTCCCCCTTGCCTCTGGCTACTGTCAGTTTGTTCTTTATTTCAATGTCTCTGGTTATGTTTTGCTTGCTTGCTTGTTTGTTGTATTGATGTTTTAATTTAAATTTGTAAAAATTTTAGTCGGTATTTTTTTTTTCCTACTCATTTTCTCCTTCCTCTCTTGGCAAGACTCCAATTACAAATATGTTAAACTGCTTAATATTGTCTTATATGTTACTGAAGCTCTGTTTATTTATTTTTATTTTTTTCTCTTTGTTTTATGTATGTTTAAATCCATAGGTTAACAATAATAATAGAAATTATAAAAAGGATAATAATGCAACTAATTGGTCACCTTTTGAGGATATAAGAGAACCAATTCATTATCTTGTGAGCTGGGCAAATAATGGGAAAGAGTCTATCACTTATCTCGCCTTTCCTATATGAACTTTATAACTGTACTAGATGAGAGGAAGTATCCCATAAAATAAAATAATTTTGGATAATAAATGAAAACAAATTGACAGAGCTGCAATATTACCATTTGCTCCTCTAATAAAATATGTTTAAGAATTGAACATTAATATCAATTAACATTAAAATAGAGTGAAAATTAGTATTGCTTGCTTCCTTATGAAAGCATATTATCACTTATAGTCTTGCCAAAGGGATCACCTGATTATGCCTCTGAATACAGCTGCCAATTTGTGGAAAATACAGAGGAGAGAGAGACATATTGAACAATATCATGAGTGTATCAGACATATAGGCTGGAAAACTCAACAGGTCAAATGGCTTAGGTTCTCCCACAGATAAATATATAGGGAAACTAGATGGAGTGGGATCCATCTCCAGCGAAGAGAGGCAACGTGGAGAGATGAAGAGAGACAACATATTAAGATGTATTAAGCTACAAAATGGACAAGACTAAAATAGAGAGTCTGGGGATGTATAAAATAAACAAAGGTGTGATAAAAAATGTAAGGATATGATTACTATGAAAGGCAGGTGAGAAGTTCCTTTTGGCAGGTAGAAAGGAACTGTGATTACAGTGGGGCGCATAGGAAGGCATCTGGTGGCTGGCAGAGTTCCAGTCTTGTTCCAGGTGGTGGTTATAGGATGTTTGCCTTCCAGTAATTATGTAGAAATAACTCAGTAAGCTAGACATTTACTTTGTGTGGTTTTCTGTGGATATTATGTTTTACAATAATATGATAGAACATACACACTATATTGTTCACTATTCTCTTTGTGTATATGCATCTATAGAGATCATATACAAATTAGGAAAGAAGAAAGAAGTCTTTTCAAAGCTGACTTTAGTTTGAATTGCTGTTTTAGAAGCATATAAAATGTCCTGTGAGACCAATGATAGATTTTTTTTTAATTAGAGAAAATCTCTGGGTGGACTTTAATTGTGTCAAAATAGGCCTCAAGAATGAGCTAATTGAGAATGAACAAAACAAAAAGAGAACTATGTTACTCCACCAAATAGAAGATTGGGAATTTTGGAATGCTTTCCTGGCAGTTATAGAGAGAAAAGATGCAAGTAGAAAAAAATTTTTGAGAGAGAGGGAGTGTTGTGTCCCCCAAGAAGATATTTTAAGTTCTAACCACAGTACCAGTGACCTTACTTGAAAGACTCTTCAGACGACTGGGGTAAGATGGGGTCATCAGATTGGGCCCTAATGTACTACAACTATATCTGTTTAAAAAGGGGAAATTTGAACACAGAAACAGACACATGCACAGAGAGAACAGCATGTGAAGATAAAGGCAGAAATATGATATATCTATAAGCAAAGGAATGCCAAAGATTGCCAGCAAACCACTGGGAGCTAGGAGAGAGGAAGGGAGCAGATTCTCTCTATAGTCTTCAGAAGAAACCAGCGTCTTAGTCTTAAATGTTTATCCTCTATAACTGTGAGACAATACATTTCTCTTGTTTAAGTTTCTCAGTTTTTGCACTTTGTTACAGCAGCTCTGACAAACAAATACAAGGAAAAAGCAGTCTGTGGGTAAATAATGACAAATTCTGGGTTAAGGGGATGTGGAGAGTAGGATAGTAAAATGGCATTGGTCCAATCAAGATAGCATAAAGTATATAAAACAAAGTAGAATCACTCACGTCAACCAGGGTGGCTTTCAGTCAGCCATGACACTTTGGTTCAAGATGGAAACTACCTAAGTCAGAGCAGACACATCTGGCAAGGAGACACACCTAAGATATCTGCACATGTGACCAGAACAGCCATGTCTGCAGAGCGGGACCACCCATAGATAGGCTCTTGGGGAAATTCCCCACTTGCCATCACGGGGACCAAGCAGAACAGCCATGTACCAACCATAGGTCCTGGGCAGATTCCCCACTTGGCATTAGGGGTGTCAAAACACTTATCAATAATCCAGAGGGGTGGAGTACACCACTTCCAAAGTATAACTAAGGCAGACTCCAGACTACTGCTGAGACAGCTGAGTTCCACACACCAGAGTGCTGCCCCATGCCACGCTGACCTCCCTTGACTTTGGCTAACAGAGGCTCTGCCTGCTGGACTGGGAACTTCATTTGCTCTGCTGCCCACCTGGCTCCAGAGATCCTTCCAAGACATTGATGGCTCCCTTGCCCACTGTGCTGTCTCCCAGACCTGCAGACTGAGACTCTGGGACTCAGATTTGTTATCTCCCATTGACTGCTCTGTGTGTGTGTGTTATATTTCTCAGATCATTAGAGTGTGAGTAGGATATTAATGTATGCTGATGTTCTACTTTGAGTGAACCTGCACTTGACAAAAGCTGTGTGTGACTACTGTCTATTCCTTGGTGCCAGGCTGCTCAGCAGGCAGCTAGCTGAGCAGTTGCATGGCTGACTTATAGGAAAGTTCATATCATGAACTTATGCTTGTGACAGGGGAAAGGCACCAGGGAGATTCCCTGTGGTGAGACGACCGAAGAACTGTAAGATTAGAGGTAGCCAGGAGACAATCTGAAATGCTGAGAAGGGTGCAGAACTTCCTACAGTATGCAGTTTGGCGGCCTGAACATTTAGTGGAAAATTAAAGAAAAGCATGATTCCAGAAGGCAGAGTTGTATGTGACATTAAAGTTATAAATTGAGGCATATATGGAGAATTGCATGTGTTTAGGCATTACAGTATTCATGCTTATTAATATATACATGAGGAACAACTGCATTTATGCAGATAAGAAATGTGTGCTACTGAAGAGATACAAATGTGTATATATTTTGATAAACACATAATAAACCTATTTTTATTTGTATACTTGTTTGTGTATACATATGTATATAGAGAGAATGTGAATATATGTCTCAGTGTGAAAAAGAAAAAAAAAGTACTCTTCATTCGTAGCCTTCTCCCTCTCCCAGCTGGAAATAAAACCAATTGAAAGGCAACTGAAAAGATGAAATCATTGTTGAAGATAGGCACACAAGGAAAACAGTTTTCTTTTTAAGGTTTTGAAATTGCAAGTTTTTTCTGTAACTCTACTACCTGGCTATTTTTCTTTTTTTCATTTTCAGTGTTTGTCTTTCATGCCTTGTGGGCAGGGACATTTGTATTGATACCTGCATAGCCCCTTTGCAATAATGCCTCCCATTTCAACTCCCTCTGGGCAGCTTCTCTGCATATAAAGACCATAAATTATAACTATTACCATTAAATGATTATGTTGGCAGCTCTGTTTTTTACATTTTCAAAGCCTAATGTACTAGAGCCAATTACAGGGTGACTTCTCACTATGGATACTATGCAACTGTCCCTAATGTCAAGAGAACAGAGCCTCTCCATTTTCTCCCTAAATCAGTAGGCTGGGCAGCTGGGTGTCCTGAATTAGCACATGGGCATTGATAGTCGCTTGACAAACAGGAAGAGGGACTGCAAGAGATGAGTATTTAATTCTAGAACACAGATAGCAAGAGCTGGCATTTGTGGAAGTCTACTATGGGCTAGCCTCTTTACAACTGCTATTATCTTATTTAAATGGGAAAACCACATTTGATATTGGTGTTGTTATTCTCGACTTACAGAAAAAGTTGCTGCAACTCTGAGGATTTTTCTGTTTGTCGATATCTCTTATTAAAGATCATACACAGAGTCCTGGCTGCTGTCTCAGTGGACTGAGTACCTGCCTTCGAACCAAAGGGTTGACGGTTTGATTTCCAGTCAGGGTAAACGCCTGAGTTGTGGACCAGGTCCCCAGTTGGGTGCATGCAAGAGGCAACCACACATTGATGTTTCTCTCACTCTTTCTCCCTCCCTTCCCCTCTCTCTAAAAATAAAATAAATAAAATCTTTTAAAAATTTTTAAAAAATCATACACAGAAATTGAAACTTGTTTGACAACCAAGCCTGTTGGCTTGGAATTTTTTCCAATTCACCATGCTGATAAAGCAAAATGATTACAAATCTGTTATGAGATATAGTCTTTTCTCTCCAAGAGTTCATGTTTCAACATAGTCTTGACAGAAGAACTAATCCTGGTTGTGCTGCTGCAGTAGTTTTCAAGAGAAAGTGCTGACAGGTTTGAGACTTCCACCAGTCTGGTCTTTAACCAGCTGTTACAGGGAGAATATTTTTCTTTGAGTCTGCCAGCAGCAACTGCTGAGGAAATATGAGTCCATGACAGCACCTGCAGGTGGAACTCCAGGGAGAGAATCACTGCCATCCAGTGATGGCCAGATATCTTGGACACGTGGTAACATCAATTTGGGGAAATAAGTGAAATACTTAGATAAAATTTTTTTAGCTATCAATATGTAATTTCATTTTTTGTTCATTGCTCTTTGCTCTTAACTGTATACAAGCACTTCTGCTTGAACACATCAGGGAAGAGGTGACCTTGAGTACAGCACAGGTAAAATTTCAGGTGTCAAGTAGTTTTAAGTTTCACTACTATTACATTAAGGGATGCTCCTCTATCAGATTACTGATATTTGGAAAAAACTGCAATACTAACAAGTGAAGCTTGTTAAAAATATCCAGGGCATCTTTCCTCTGACCCCCAACCACCAAAATCAAACACATGACCAAAGGATCAACACATCTATTCTTTAGCAACAGAATTAAGTCCTGTTTATGAAAGTTTTGTGGGGAAAACAACGACAGCATAAAACACACTCAAACACAACAATGCTTAGTCTTTTTGATGTTAACTTCTGCGAAATGTGCTGGGTGAGCAAAACCACAGGAAGGATTGTTGTACACAAAAGCCAATGAAAAATCACAGGGCTCTCTGTGAAGCAAGAAAAGCCCTACTGGGCCGGGCAATAAGGACTCAGCTGCGAGCAGGAGAGGAGGAGCCTATTCATCATCCCCCTTTCCTCCAAAGGGGACAGAAATATAAACAACGCAGACACGACTTTGCATTGTCTTCTGACTTCTGAGCAAAAGAAGAGGTATCTTGTTAATACTGAAACAATGGTCTTTGTTGAAGTGTTTTAGAAAATGAAAGAGCAGAACAAGTTAAAGAGAAAACAGCAACAAACATTTGTTTTTTGAGGGTTGGGTAGTGGGAAGGAGGCTGCCCGACATGCTTTTAAAGAGCACACCTGGGAGTTAAGACAATGTATTGGGCAAGATGTTTTCAAAGGTGGTGACCAAAATGTTGATGCAAAGCCCCCAGGAAGCAATAATAAATAATTCTCTTGTTGCTTTTGGTTGGGGCAATCCAACTTGGGAAACGTGATAATGTGGAAGCAAAAGCTATTAATGAAAGATGCAGCTACTTCATTTAAAAAATAAAGTTGTTTTGAGAATTAAAGGAGCTAACAGATTATTGTTCTCTTTCCTTAAACTACTACCAAAGTACTCTGAGGCTATCCTATCCGTAGTCTTTGGAGGGTGAAAATTGGAGGAGTCAGTGAGTTACTTCACCAGTAATGAAACTGTCAAGAGCCTCCAGAAAACTAAGTACAATGTTTCAAAATACTGAACCACCAAAAAAAATAATGGTTTCCTAAAATTACTTTTCAATTGGTTACTTCCAGAATATTTTTCTCAAGGATGTTAGCTGTTAACACTTTCTTGGCTATGAGATTCAGAAATTCTCCAAATCATTATGCTGTTATTTGGTAATAGAAGTAATAAGGACAAATAATAAGCAACCATTGCTTCATTTAATTCTCACAACAAACCACTAAATAAGGTAGATTCTATCATTTCTATCTATAAAAGAAAAAATTGAGGCCTACTGACATTTAAGGATTTCACGTAAGTTGACAGGTTAGTGAGTAGAAAAGTAAGGATTTGAACCCAGGTCTATCTGACTCCACGGCCTATGCTTTTTTCCCATGTGACAGTGCCTGCTTTTCTACAAAGAGAAGAATTCTAGAGTTTTAAATCATGAGAAAGATCTGTATTTCTGTCTCTCAAATGCTAAAAATGAATCAAACTCTCTAAACTGTAGTTAAAATTCTTAAAAATTTCACATTTAACTAAAGGTACTTATTCCTTCTTAGTTCAGATTGAAGGGCAACAGAAAAGATACAGCCCTTCCAACTTAGCAGCATTACAAAGAACTTCGTAAACACTATTCAACCACTTGTCATTCACATGGCCTTTTAGTTGTAGGTTGCTTGCTGGGTTGGTTGGTGGCTGAAAATTAAGCTTCTATGGTTGAACACTTGTATTTTGACAGCATGTTTCAAAAGAAAGATAGGGAGAAGAGAGTTGGGTTAGTAAAGAGGAAAAAACCAAAACAAAGCAGTAAAGATCAAATTAATTTTCTATTTATTAAACTTAAAAAGATTTACAGGAGAAATTGAAATGTGAGCCTGAACATTCAAGCTTAACACAAAATTTGGTTTGAAGGGAGAGCTACAGGGATATACGAGGTCTGTCCAGAAGGTACCCAGCCATGTCATATGAAAATAGAGATGTTTATTGAAGAAGATACAAGAAACATTGCACATAGGACAATGATGCCTTGGTCCCCTTCAAAGTAGGCAACTTGGGACCTCACAGTTCTCTCAATCGCCATCAGCTGCCTGTCATATTTTCCTGAATCTCACAAATGGTCTGAAATCTCTTCCCTTTCAAAAGTGATTATAGTTTTGGGAAAAGCCAAAGTCACAGGGTGCCAAAGCTAGGCTGTAGGGGGCCTGAGTCACCTGGGTGATTTGATATTACACAAAAAACCTCTGCATGAGATGTGACGCATGAGCAGGCACATCGTTGTGATGAAACTGCCAATTATCAGTTGCCTATAGCTGCAGCCTTATGAATGAATAGTTTCTGTGGAAGAATGTTCAAGCTTAACACAAAATTTGATGTAGACTCTTTGCTTTACTCGTTCAGTCATTTTTTTTTAAAAAAGATTTTATTTATTTATTTTTAGAGAGGGAAGGGAGAAGGAGAGAGAGAGAAACATCAATGTGCGGTTGCTGGGGGACATGGCCTGCAACCTAGGCATGTGACCTGACTGGGAATCGAACCTGTGATGCCTGGTTCGCAGCCCGCGCTCAATCCACTGAGCTACGCCAGCCAGGGCTAGTTCAGTCATTTCTTAACGTGATGGCCATGCAATACACATGCTCACTCAATGACGTCTACAGCCCCCATTGACTAGTACAATGAAGTCATCATTGTTCACACATGCACATTCCAGTCCACTCTCCTTGGCTGCCAGGTTACATTGATGTTGTGCAAACCATTCTTGTTATATTAACAATGGTTTGACTTTTTCCAGACAGACCTTATATAAAGGTAAACTGGCATGAAGAGGCCCAGAAAGAGAAAACACAATACAGAAGGAGGGAATTGGTAAGAACACATAGGCGGGGGTGTCACAAGGTATAAGAAATGAGTCCTGCTGACAATGATCTTGTGGCTTGTATTATAACATAACAAGGTTGAGGGGCGCAAAGACTTCTACCTCCCAGGACTCTCAGCTAGGTCTTCTGACCCATGCTTACCTGTTAACCCCTGGCTTATGCACCTTTTCCCCAACTCACTATGTTCTGGTCATTGCTCTGTTCTTTACTTAACAAGCTCTTTTCCACTTCAGGGCTTTTTCATCTGCTAGTCTTTCTGCCTGAAGCATTCATTTCTTATGCTTCATAAGGAAATCTTATACTTAATGACTCAGTTTAATGATTACCTCTTGAAAAGACCTTCTCTGACCTTCTTCTTAATTTCTATCATCGCACACTTTTCTTATCCTTCACAGCACGTCATAATTTGTATTCACATATGGATACACTTGTATGCATTTGTTTCCTCGTATGTTAGTTTACTTCTGTCTTCCCCAAAGAAAAAAACTGCTGTGAGAACAGAGACCAGTGTCAGTTGTGGGATCTTGGGTAAGTAACTTAAAATTTCTGAGATGTAGTTTCTTGAATTATAAAATTGGGCAATAATAGTATCGATCTTATAAAATTATTCAGAAGAAAAATTAACATGAATTAGAATCAATACAACTCTAAAACAATAGGTTTTGAAATAAATCCAAAAATATTCCCATATTTGGAATTAAATATGGAATCAAATTTACGTACGAGTTGAAAAGGGGATGATGCCAAATTGGTTTTGTCAGTCTCAGGGATGATTCCCTTCAACTTAGCTTAGAGAGATGGCCTCTCTCTGGGTTGCCTCAGAGCTCTTGCTATACGACTTCTGGATTATGAGGGTAAAAAAATCTATAGTTGCCTTTACCTGAAAATGTAAAGTGAAGATTATATCTAGAATTGTTCCATCTGGGAGCAGAGAAAAGACTGGGTGCTGAAATGGGACAGAACAGAAATTTCTTGGACAACAGGGAAAAGTACATATACCCCATGGACTAGATGTGGTACCAGAGGTGGGCAGCTGGTCAAGTATCTTCATTAAAAGGACTCTATTCAAGGGGACCACCTGCTTCTAAACAGAGGGAGGGATCACTGATTGCCCAGGGGTGAGTGAGAGAGTTAAATGTAGGCATGCAGAGGAAGTGTTGCTTCCATCCAAAAGACCACAGTGTTGAGTTGGCCAGAAGGAAGAGCTCTAAGGAACTCACAAATGTCTCAGGAAGGAGGAGGCACCAGATTACACATGCACTGTTTTAAGGGTATTGAAACCAGATTACAATGATCTCATGCCATAAAACTATATTCTTTATGATATAGTTCAAGAAATGTGTAGAAAAAGAGGAAGCAAAGAATTTGAGCAAAGAGGCAAATCGTTGCAGATATGTTGGTCTGAGTCAAGATGGAGCTGAAGAGGGGAAGGCACTTTAAATCATAGGAGGGCTCAGAGTTTTTACTTTACACTTAACTGCATTGAAGTTATGGGAATGGTACTTTGGAGTAGACTGTAAATTATAATAAGTGATGTCAACGAGATTTTATCAAAGACAGGGTGAATTTATCCTGAGAGTGGTTTGTGGGAGGACAGTGAAAGAAAAATAAAGTTGGTTTATGTTTTTACCTTATTAAATCCAGTTCATTCAACAAACTAAATATGAATTGACACAAAATACTTCAAACAGCACTGGAGCTTAATGAATGGAAAAGACCTCAATATCTGGCACACAGTAGGTGCTTGATATGTATTATTCATCATTGGTATGTATTGCTCTTTTATTTCATTGACAAATTCTTCCAAAAATATAGGGTAAAATTTTAAATAATTTTGAAGCTCTTCCTTAAATATTCTATAGAATATTTCATACCATCAAAACTTTCACTGAGTCCTTTACAGAATAAAAACCTAGATGGAAGTCAGTCTTTCCTCAGTATGATTTATTATAAGATTGATGAGGTTCTGGGAAGTTTCTTCACCTCAAGGTTAAAATGCAAGAGCATATAAATTTGTACCCAGTACACTGTACCCACCATCCTACAGGAGTCATCAAGCAGCCAGAGCCCTCCCATAAATCAGAAAGATTTCTCATAGAAACAATGATGGGCCTGTCTGGCACCCTCAAATTGAGTGTGAATGGGAGTGCAAGACCACCTCATGCTTTTTCTGGGGAATTTTTTATAGTTATCTTAAGTGATTGTGTACAAATCACCTCATGCTCATATTCTTCAACATAGCTCTTATTTTTCTTTCACCTACCCTCTGACATAGACTCTTGCAGGTGAACATGTCTTAAGACATGAGTCAAATGAAGCTTCTCAGTAACAAGACCCTGAATTCTTGTGGTAACAAAGAGCTCACTGCGCTCATAACAAGGCCCCATGTTCTAGCATCAGGAAGTTCTCATTGTTTTTAAACTTTTCTTTTCACTACACCGAGGTCAACTACCCAATCGTACCTATTCTCCCCAGCTCTGTCTTCCATATTGACAACGCTTTTGTGTTACAACACTTTTCTCATTTACTCAACACATGTTTATTGGGCACTTGTTCTGTAACAGCTGCTTTTACAGGTGCTTAAGGGCACAGCAATGAATTAAGCCAAGTGTTCTGCCCTCTGGTGGGGGGCTTCTATTCTATTTAAACAAATGACTAAATTATTAATATAATGCCTGGTGGTGACACATGCTATGAAGAAAAATAAAGCCCTGAATATAGTGAGGGGAACAGCCATGTGAACATCAGGGGAAGAGTGCTCTAGACAGAAAGAAAAAGTACAAAGGCCTGAGGAAGAAACATGGTTAGAACTTTGGGTCAACTACAAGAAAGCCAACATGACCAAAGCCTCATGGGTAGAGGAAGAGTGAGAGGAAGTAAAGTCAATGAGGCAGCTGTGGACTTGTAGACTGTGGTAAGGCCATAAGGTTTGACAACATGGGAAAAGAAGCTAGTGAATAGTTCGAAGCAAAAAGTTGAGTGGATATAATCTGATTTATGCTTTTAAAAACGATTTCTGGCTCTTGTGTAGAGAATAATAGATTGTAGAAGTGGAAACACAGACTAGTTTGAACATTATCACAATAGCCTGGGCAAGAGGTGATGGTGGTTTGGATTAAGGCAGCAAGAGCAGAGTCGGTGAAAAGTGACTTGATTGAAGGTATATTTTCAGGGTAGAGTTGACAGGATTTGCTAATGAAGTGAATGCAGACTATAAGAAAGAGAAATCAAGGATAACTCATATATATTTGTCCTAAGCACCTGAGTGCCATTTAATGACCTAGGGAAGACTATAGGAAGAACCAGTTAAAATTTAGTCATTGGGCCAGATTAAATGACCTAGGAGGAGAGGTAGCTAGAGAAATAAGGAGTTACCAGCACTGAGTCCTAGGAAACTCTAGGCTTTAGAGGTTAAATAAAAAAGAAAATGTTTGAAAACCTCTGTAATTTCCTCCCCTCAACTTAATCCTCACATATCTTTTGAGATCGTATTATTGCAAACCCAAAGTAGCTTTTTCCTGGAAAAAATATCTGATATCCTTTGTGAAAATGAAATGTTATTGCTAGGACTTGGGACCTAAGGTAGAAAAAGTAAGCCAGCAGCCTCAAGTTGTTTTTAAAAAACATTGTCTAAATAGATTAAATGTTCCACTCTGACTCAAAGGTATCATGAATACAAATGGCAGAAGCAAAGTTGAAGCTTTTCACAATCAACTATTCTGTTTTTTCCCATATTGTTCTTAACAGTTATGTTTTATTCCTGAGAAATTCCATTGAATTTATAACTAATGTCCAGAATGATATATGTTTTTCTTAAGTTTCCTTAAATCACAAGAATGTTCTTAAGAAAACTTCCAGATACAAGTTTTAAAAACTGTGAATCACAATAATGAGGAATTATATCACTAAGTAGGCATGATTCCTCATCAAATGGGTCATGGCACCTTTTGTGAATGAATAGAGACTAATTCCAAGTGCTGAAGGAAAGAGATGGGAGCAATTCAATTTCATCAACTGGCTAGTGAGCTGCCAAACACTCAACTGTCATATTTGGCTTCCAAGGACTCATCCAAAGTAAAACCCTTCTGAAGCCTGGTCTAATGGGGCCATCAGGAAATGATCACTATCAATCTTGTTAAGGCCATCTGAAAAGCCTGTTGCCAGTAACAATCTGGACTAGAAATGTGTGTGACAGATAATCACACAAATGAATACTCTGCTAAGCTATTTAGAGCAATGAAGAAATCCATGTGATAGTAGACCTAAAATATTTTTATTAGTTCATGTAAATGCAGAGTCTTGAGGGTAAATGCAGAGGGTTAGCTTCATATTAAATAATTAAGAAAAATATAAATTTTAAATTTAGGCACACAGTGTTGATACTTCAGAAAATTATGCACCTTTTGTTCTAACATCTCTCTCCTTTAAAAAAAGGAAAAAAGAAAAAAAGAAAACAACCACACACTGTTTCAATTGCTCAGAAAATCAAAGTACAAATACCTGGGAAAGAATAGAGTATCAAAGAAAAAACAGTTGAAGTTTCTGAAGACAAGATCCATTAAAAGAAGTCAGTTTTTTTTTCTTTTTATGAAGGGTAGGTTTGACAAACAGGGAAAACAATAGTTTTGAATCATCTTGGTTTAAATGAGACTATTCAGAATGTGTAGAGTATACTGATTTAAATGTGCAAAATTATGTTTAAGGCAGGTCTGACCGAAGGATTGTACTTTTAAAGGCTTTAATAATTTTACAATGGGCATCGAAGGAGAGAGGAAAGTCTTATGCACTATTATATTCCCTGGCCCATGGTGAGAAATATTAAACTAGATTTTTGTTGAATGAATTGAACTGAATCTACTCAGCATTTCTCTATCTAGCCAAACATTGTTCAGGGTATATAAGTGGTGCTCCTTTTGATTTCCTCATGTATTTTAACACTTTTAGGTTTGTAAAAGTTAATGTTAGTTTATTTCTTATGACTGGTTGTCAATTCATTATATATATTATTTTTCACTTTTTATAATCAGAAAATAAACCCTTAAAAAAAACTGTGAATGTTCAACATCACTAATCATCATAGAAATGCAAATTAAAACCATAATGAGATATCATTTTATACCTGTTAGAATGGCTATCATCAATAAATCAACAAACAACAAGTGCTGGTGAGGATGTTCTACACTGTAGGTGGGAATGCGGATTGGTGCAGCCACTGTGGGAAGCAGGAGATTCCTCAAAAAATTAAAAATAGATCTGCTTTTTGATACAGTGTTCCCACTTCTAGGAATATATCTGAAGGAACCCAAAACACTAATTTGAAAGAACATAGGCACCCCTATGTTCACTGCAGTGTTATTGACAATCACTAAACTATGGAATAGTGTCCCTCAGTAGATGAGTGAATAAAACAACTATGGGACATTTACATAATGGCATACTATTCAGCCATAAAAAAGAAGGCAGTTTTATCCTTTGTGACAGTATGGATGGACCTGGAGAACATCATGATAAGTGAAATAAGCCAGTCAGAGAAAGACAAAGACCATATGATTTCACTCCTATGTGGAATCTAATGAACAAACTGAACTAACAAGCAAAATAGAAACAGGCTCATAGATAGAGAGCAGAATGACAGCTAGGGGTAGGTTGGGTTGGGGATGGAGGGATTGAGCCAAAAGGAAAAAAGGACTCATGGACATGGACAACAGTGTGGTGACTGTGTAGGGTGAAGGAAGAGGGGTATAAGGGGATTAAATTATTATGGAAAAATACAATAAAAATAAATGAATTAATTAAAAATAAAAAAGTGAAACTGTGAATTCTATTTTGCTAGTAGTATTTATATTGCCATAATATTTTCTTTTCTGTATCTTTGTTCATCTTCTATTTCTAAATTTTCTGTGTTTTCTTTAAAATTATTTTTTGTTATTTTAAACTATGTAATATGTGTGCATGATAGAAACTCCAAAAAGAACAAAGATGCATAGCAAAAAAGTAAGTTTTCCTCACACATAGCTTCTTTCTCTGGAGCAACCACTGTTAACCAGATTCTTTTCTAGATATGTTCTATCTATCTACAAATGTATTGTTTATTTCAATTTAGTGTTATATGAATGTATTAACATTTTTTTGTAGCCATTACTTTGTCATTTTTTGATACTAGAGGCATTTTTGCAATTAACTTTGTTATTTCACACATACACAAATTCATTTCCAGGATAAATTTCTAAAAGTAGAATCTAAATAGTTTGAGCATTTAAAAAGTCAGAGGTATTTTAATATTCTCTCTAATACGATGGAGCCTCTTACACCACACCTGCCACCACAACGAAGGCCACAGTTTTTAAATATAGACAAATTAAAAAATGTACTTTTAATTTGCAATTCTTTCATTATTAGTAATGGTGAGCATCATACAAAGGTCTGATAGATTTATTGGGACTATCTTCACTCTATGTGTTTTCTTTAATGAAGAAAAGCATCTAGTTTTGCCCTGGCTGGCGTAGCTCAGTGGATTGAGCGCGGGCTGCGAACCAAAGCATCGCAGGTTCGATTCCCAGTCAGGGCACATGCCTGGGTTGCAGGCCACAGCCCCCAGCAACCGCACCCTGATGTTTCTCTCTCTCTCTCTCTTTCTCCCTCCCTTCTGTCTCCAAAATAAATAAATAAATAAATAAAACCTTAAAAAAAAAAGAAAAGCATCTAGTTTTAACATAGTTCAATTTACTCATTTCTACCTTTACTGATGAATGCTTTACTTACTAACAAACTAAAAAATTGATTGTTAACTTATTTTAGTTTAGATTATGAAGTAAGATCCAACTTAACTTTTTTAAGGTAGATGTACAGTTTTCTCTATATGACTTATTAAACAATCTATCTTTTCCTGCTTATTCAAATACTATCTGTATCATATATAAATTTCTTGTCTATTTTGAATTTTCATAGTCTGTTACTTTGATATGCCTTTTAACTTTTTAATTGTTATAGCTTTATAATATTTGAAAATATATGGTAGGCTAGGACCTATCTCATTATTATTATTTTTTCTAATTTTCTTGGCTATTCTGGCTTATTAGTTTTTCTAAATAAACTATAGAATGAAAATTTTCTCATTAATATTTTCACTTTAAAATTTTAGTGGGATGGCTGGGGTTGTGGGGGAGTTGTGGGAGGGGGAATGCAGACGACTGTACTTGAACACCAACACAATTTAAAAAAACTATAAAAGTTAACTGAAACAAGATTTTAGTGTGAAAATTGATAGTTTTTAATGCTGCATCTTTCTTTGTAACATTCCCTTCATGCATGTTCCTTAGCAGTCTTTTTAAAGTTACCTTTACATAAATCTCACATGTTCATTCTTAAGTGTTTATAATTTTTGTTCCTAATGTAAATGATATGTTTTCTTCCTTCATATCTTTTAATTGGTTACTGAGTTTATATATGTGCATATGATTCTATATGCTATTGATTTCTGTATATTAATTTTATAACTAACCATGTTGTTATATTCTTTAATTGTTTGAAATCATTTATTTTTGGATGATTTCTTTTGGTTTATCATCATAAATAAAGTTAAACATTTTAACCTTTTTAATTTATAATCAAATGTACCTTAAACAATGTTAATAATAGTTGTGATAAAGGACATATTTCAAGAAAGTTTACATGGCTGACAATATAATTTTTGAACCCTTGGCTGAACCTAATTACTCTGGACCACCAGCTCTTTTTTCTTCAGGGCCTGGAGCTCCTGTTTAGTGTAGCTTTCAAATATTCCTCTTTCTCTTTATTTATTTAAGTCTGTGCTCACCATGATTATCTTAAGCTTTGCTCTTTGCCACTAACCTCAGTGACATCTATTGTTCATGTTTATGATATATATGTATAGCTTCCATAATGATGGTATTTAGGACTTCTATTGAGTTCCTTAGGTCTATAGTTTTTCTTTGCAGCTTGGTGTATAGTGCTATAATTTTGTCTCGCAGCACTTTTTTTCCCCCAGCACTTCTTTTTATTGAATTTATTTTCTTAAGTTGTTCTACAATAATAATTATGAGTAATTTCTTTCTGTTCCATAATTTTAGATTGAGCCATTTGTCTTTTATCTTTTCTTTTTTCTACCCCCCCCCATTTTTTCTTTTTCTTCCCAGTTATGAGGACCAAGATTACACAGGGTTAATAGCCTGAGTTCTAGAGCCAGATTGATTAGTATCCTGGTTCTGACACCATTAGTGTGATTTCAGGCAAGTTTTTGAATCTCCATATTTGAACATGTAATAAAAGTACTTCATGCAGAGTCTTACAGGGACTGAAAGAGGTAAACATACAAACACTTAAAGCAATACCTAAGTAAGTGCTTAATAAATTAGATTATAATGGTGATGATTCTTTTTGGGTTTGATTGTGGTGTGTTAACAGAGTTACTAACTTTTTCTCATCCTGCTCATGCTTGAGCAGCCCACAGACAGTCTGTTTGCTCTGATACAGTGCATGCCACTCATTTACTCTTTTTTTAAACTTATAACTATTTTGTTTTTCTTTCAGATTTACAGTGGGGGAGGTATTCTAATCTGTGCCTGAGGCAAGAACTGAAGGAGCTGGGGAGAGCTCAATGGAGGTTGGAGTCAAGTGTGCCATTTTTTCTTAGAACACCCAAATTCTGCCATCTTTTGAGATTCTTATCAGATGTGCGATACCAAGGTGCAACCAGTTGGGTAATTTCTCTAATTCAGGGTCTATGGCTACAGCACCTTAACTTCCATTGGATAATCAGCTTTGCCACTCACTTCCCCCACTTTAGATTTTCCCCACAGCAAGTTTCAACTAGTGTCTGAAAAAAGATAAGGCTGTCAGTCAGCATTCTCCTCTCCAGATCTAGTGCTGTCAGTGAGAAGTCTCAGGATTTTGTCAATAAGCTACATAGTTTCAGGAGGAGAATGGGAGTGGAGAAGCATCTGACCTTTGGAAACCTCTGCCACTGTTTCTTTCCTTTGTCATCATTTTTAAGGGTATTGCAATAAGGGTATTGCAATATGAAAGAAGGAATGAAATAACACCTTATTTCATTGTAAGGAATGAAATAAGGTGTTATTTCATTCCTTCTTTCATCACTGTTAGCAAATGTTTTGTTGTTACTGATTTTCCTTATGGGTTGTTTATTTTGTGAGTTAGTATAGGAGAAAATTTCTTTGAGCAGATATGATTAATCTGCTCTCATAACCTGGATACCTGTTTTTCAGTATTATGTACCAAATTGTTCATACCATAACAAACACCTAGGTTTTAGAGGAGGAAAACAGGAAAAAAATTTTGAAGCAAAAAATCTGGTAAAATATTTAATAACATAAATAACATAGGCTGCTGCCCTCACCCCCCAAAGTGATCCAGGTAAACTACATTCAGACTATAAGGTGCACCCTCTTCTCCTCCCAAATTTGGTGGGGGAGGGGGGAGAAAAAGTGCATCTTATAGTCTGAAAAATACGATATGGTGGAAAAATTTGTAAATAGGCATTAATTTTATCTTTATCTTTCCATAATTTTTAAACCAAATTTTTCCTTACTTATGTGGTTTCCATTTTCATCTCTATGTGTGCTGGGCAAATATGTGCCCCTGCCCAATTCCAGTTTGTTTCTAAGAATTTTGTGGATCTATCTTCAGGTCACCTGTAACTGACACGAATGAGGAAAAGCTGGCTAATATGAGCAATTGTTAAACTACTATTAAGAATGATATCAATAGCACTGGATATTAGGCTCCATTTACCAATATTAAATTTAATAGATATATATGTAAATTTATAAATTTACACTAAAAATCAATGATCCTAACATAGATGTAATATATTTGATATCTAGTAGTTAATATGAAGTATTTTACTGTCCATAATCTTTATATGAACCAAAGAAAAGAGTCTTAAAAGCAAAGCTGACACAATTTTATATTATATTACATAAATATATTACGGACTATCACATACAGAACTCTGCTCACCATGGTCTGTATTTACAAACATATCAAGGAATCTCTTTATACAATTCTATGCATTGTTATTTGGGCAGAATATTATGAGACTTGAGAAGACTCACAGGATGAAAACAGTAAAATGAAGGGTCTGAAAGTCATGATGTATCAAGAATGGTTAACAAACTTGGCTTCCTTAGTCTAAAAAAGGGAGAACTAAACGGAGCCTGGGAAGTGGCCTGTGAATGTGTAAAAGGCTCTCCTGTAAAGAATGTCCATATAGCTGGAGAGGGTAGAAATAATATTACTGGGCAATGTTAAAGGAATTGCAGCTCTCAGCTCAATTATGAAAAAAAGAAAAACAAATCCAGTAATTAGGGTGGTCTCCCAAGTGAACAGTTACTACCAGTGTTAGAAGCTGTTTCTTCCCAGAGCATTAAAACAGAATTTGAAGTCTTGGTCAAGGTTTCCTTGCAAAAGCTAAGTAAATGTTTACCCAGTGGTATTGCAATTATCTATGCATACATACACTTCACACACTGCACTTGAACCACTATCCCCTTTGAGGTTACCACCATGTCTCCATCTACAGCTACTAGTCCTATAGTCCGAGGAATTCATTTAATGTTTTGTTAAACACATGTGAAAGTGTGTATTTTGAGAAATTAGAATATTTAAAACCTAAGCATTCTTGTAATGAAAATCATTATTTTAAAAAAACCGGTACCACATTCAGTTGATTCAAATGAATGCATCTACGAAGCTTTAATTTTCCCATATGACTCAGGTACTTATGAATACTCAACATCTATTTTTAGATTCCTGGGAAGTAATTACTAAACTCTTTCTTCCTAAGACTGATGGCCTATGTGGAAAAAGTTACAGGTCTTCTTCATTCATGAGTATAAGACACTGACTCACCTAGAAAATGTATGTAGTTTATTTTCTTTGTTATTTTTGCTCTTCCTTCTTCCTAACTCTTCTCCTTTTAGCACTGAAAGACAATTCTCACCTTTCCTAATTAATATGTTCGTATTGTGCAAATTTCCAACTTACAGTAGATTCTTGGTGGGATCTCCTCAGTAGTTAGCCTACATCATATTCCATGTTTAAACATCCCCCAAATTAGCTTTCTTTATGGAATTAGAAATTGAGATTTTATTTTATCTTTCCTGTTAACTTTTATGTAAGAGATATAATGTCCAAAATTCCTAGCTGCACTTGAATTATGCTCAGAGAAAAAATGTAGTATAAAGTTTTTGACTGACAGCTAATAGCATTAGGAGCCATGGTCCATGCATAGAAAATACTGCAAGCTTTAATTTTATTGGGCCTCCATGTTCTGTAACAGGAGAAGAGTTTAATGTACATTGGTTGATGAACTGGGGAACCCAAATGCAAATCCATTTACATTAGTTAGCAGACCATGATGAATTTAGCATGAAGTCAGTGCCAGCCAGCAGAGGAGGCCTGTGTTGTTGCAGTCTAGATGCGTGCCAGTGTTCTAATCTAAGCAGGTATTTTGGAGAGAGGCCAACACTTCTTTAATATTGTCATTCCTTTGATTTAGCACTTAGAACTGATTGGCTTCATAATTATTGTTAAAATAAGATATTTATTGAATAAATGGATGATTATTTTCTGTACTTCTGTGCTTCTTAGAAAAGTAAACAAGGAAGAAGAACAATTTAAATTTACTGGGCACTGAGATATACAAACAATTTAAATTTATTATGCATTGAGATGTACAGTGTATCTCATTTAATCCTTAAAACTACCAAGGCAGCTACTTAATATGTCCATTTAATAGTTAGGTAAAGCAATGGCTGGGGTTGGGAGGAGTGGTGGGGGGTAGATGCAGACAACTGTACTTGAACAACAAGAAAATAATTTTTTTAAAAAAGATTTAAACTTAGGTGCTGGTCCAAATCTTAAAGTCTTTTTATGAAATTGATCAGAAAGATTTCTAGTCATAGTACTAACCATGGCAACATTATTCTCTTTTGAAACTTCAAAAACTGCTATATGGGTAAGTATTTACTTTAGCAAATACAGCCAGGTAAAGAGAATTTTCTGTGTGAATTACAAAACTTTTGAATGTAAAAAAAAAACTACATACAGTACAATGCATTTTTTTAAACCTGAAGTTTCCATGGTAAAAACAATTTTGACTTTAAAGATTTGTCAAGAAACCACTGATCATAAATTCTATTAAAAATTATGAGCTAGCTTTAAACAGCTAAGAAATAAACTAAAAACAAAACAAAAAGAAAAACACAATGGCCATATGTTAGCCTCAAATAGCAGATCAGAGACATGGCTTCATTTCTTAATTTCCAAAAGGACTCAGCAAAAGTAATCAATTGTTTTACTCTTTCATAATGTTATACTGTACAAAATAGTGGGGGTTAGAGAGGCAATATTTGTAGTTTGTTTTTTCATGAATAAAAGTCACTTTCTATAATATCTCAAGAGACAATTGTTTTGCAGATATCATTATAAAGACTGACGAAATATTAGCTAAAAGAAAAAGCATTCCAATCCACAAGCACATACCTTTTATCCAGAAATAATCAGAAACAAATCATGTACATATTCAAGAAACTCTACAGAAAGTTCTTGGGAACACAGTGAACTCATCAGTGTGTTGTAAGGATTTATTCTTGGTGAGGGAGGGCAGGCAAAGAGGCAGTAATTTAGCCACGATTTATTTCCAAGAAGACTATTTTCCTGGATTAACACAAATAGGCATTTTCTTTTTGATTTTGAATATTATATTTCAACAAAAGGTTGCACTACACATGCACTCACTCAAATCTCCTTGTGTTCCCAAGGGAACAATTTTGGTAAATCAAAAAGACTCAGAACATTTTAGCATTGAAAGGAAAATGTAGTGTTTTGAGATCTTATGCCAAACAGGTAAATTTGCCACTTATTAAAAGTCAAACCATTGTTAAGAATGACCCTTTGCCCTGGCTGGTGTAGCTCAGCAGATTGAGTCCTTGCCTGCGAACCAAAAGAATGACCCTTTAACACAAATAGGTCTACCTACCACTTAAAACTCAGTAGCCAGGACACAGGCTTCAATAAAGAGTAAACTGTACCTTGCATTCAGAGACACATTTGAACATGCATTAAAAATGAATACAAATTATAATTTATCCCATGGCAAGAAAAAGGGAAATGCATGGTATCCCTCAATGCAGTGAACGGTTGGATGCTGGTATTCAAAAACAGTTGTGTAATCTTTGTGTCTAGTTTTTACCCAGTGGTTTGATAAATGGCTTTGGTATAAACTGCTGAATTCTGGACAACTGAAAACTTTGCAAAACCTAAACATTCCCAATTATTGCAGTCAGGTGGTAGGAGTTCATCAGCAAAGCTATCCATGGACAGAGGACATAAAAAGAAGTATTTCAATTCAGTCAATCTCTGCACTATTAAGGGCAGTGCATTTAATTTTCAATTAGAATCTTCATTCATTCAGTGTTCACTGAGCAATTATTTGCTTGATACTAGCAGCTCTGGGACTCCATACCAAAAATATAGTTGCAGAATGGTTATTTTATCAAATGGATTTCTCTGAAAACTGTCAGATGGATTTCTCACATCAATACTGAGAAAGTTCACTCTGGTCATATTAGTGTCAGAGAGAGAAAAGTACAAGAGCAGATGGAGGAACAAGGGGGCAGATTAGAGAGAGAAAATGAGTATGCAGATGTACACAGTTCAGAAAACATCAAATCAGACATTTGAGAAATTGTAATGTGAGACACATGTCAAGTTGACATTTAACCAAGCTAGACAACATATGTGTCAAAAGGTTTTAAAGAAAACAATAATACAAAAATCTTTAGATATTTGGAAATTGGCTTTTGGTTAATTGGTCTGTGAAGCAAAATGCTAGATGCTTCAAACATTGTTTTGTTTCAATTTCTTGAACAGTTTCTGTAATTTATGAAAAAAATATAGGCCAAACCAATGGTTGCCCTCTAAGGGACTCCCTTTGGCAGTGAAACAATTCAGCCTCTATCTTGGCCATTCCTTTCCCCCCGCTGCCATAATGCAGCAATGATGATCATTTGTCTTGGAATCTCCTCCATTTCTTCACCCCAAACTTCCCCATTTCTACAAAGACTTGGTCACAGAATTAACACGGAGCTTACACTTTCCTTTTAAGTGTTCACTAAATGCTTTGAATTAAGCACAGAATAGAGATCATAACTCAGTGCCTTAAGTGTTAGAATTAGCAGTTTGTTAATCTCCTTAATTTGAGTTATTCCTATTTATCCTTTCTATGCCCCATGGATCATGTAGATGGCCTGGTAACTAAAGAAGAGGAAGGAATAAAGCATGTTAGAAGTTCTTAGGAGTGAAGTATTGCTTCTGATTGGGTCAGTTAGTGAAGCTATGTGGAGGAGGTAAAATTGAACTGACTTGGCTTGTGGCGGACAGAATGACGTCAATGGGTAGTAGTCCCAGTGGTAAGATAAGGAATTCCAAAGGTGGGAAGGAGATGAGCAAAGGCCTAGAGGCATGTACATAGAAATTGTATTAAGAAATTGTACATAGTCCAGCTCACCTGGGTCAGGAGCTGCATCAATGGGAGAAAGAGGAGGATGGATATAAATATTGTTGCTGCGGGAGAGAAAATCATTGAGGACCTGAAATGCTATATTAAGAAATTTAGATTTTTATTACCTAGTGACAATGGAAAACCACTAGAGACTTTTGATGCTTGGAGAACAATTCACAGGGCTGTGATTTTGGGAAGACTGCTTTAGGAGAGGTGTGTAAGGAGGGACTGGCAATGTTGTCAGAGTAGATCAGACATAATACAGATTTGGAAAAAAGTAGGTTTATAGTTGTGAATAAATGAAACACAGAGTTTATTCTTGTATTATTTATTAATATTGTATTGTTTTCCATGTGAAAAAATGTAAAACCTACTTTTGTCCCACTCTGTAAAATAAAGATAAAAGCACCATAATAATGGCAATAGGGAATTTAGACAGAAAACTAGTTATTTTGGAAGTAGATTCCAAAGGACATGATGCTTGACTTGAAAAAGGCAGGAAAAAGTGAGATAAGAATAAAAAGAAAAGGGCTTTGAGCTACAATGTTCACTGCATTTTTAAGTCTTCAGCAATACAAACCTCTAACTCTATAAACAGATGATGTTTAAAAACATTTGAAAAAATAATGAAGGAGAATGGCTGAAATTTGTCACCTGATGGACTTTACCACTTTCAGTTTTCATTAAAGAATAAGGTGGCTTAAACAGAGCCACAAGCAAGTCTACCTTTGGATATTAATAAAGCTTTCACACTTTTAGTTTTAGGATTTGGACTTCAACTATATTATCCCTAAGCAGCAAAAACAACTGAAAAAAAAAAAAAGGCATTTCATTTCCTATATAGCATAGGTGGTAAACACAAGGCCCATGGGCTGAATCCGGCCCTCCACCTTGTTTTATCCAGTCCCGCACCTTGTTTCTACCCAATGGCAGCACCGAGCTCCTCGTCCCTAGTTAAGCAATAGTTACATTTATACAGTCCTAAAATTACATTCGGCCCTTTGAAGGCAACTGAGAGGCTGATGTGGTCCCCAGTGAAAATGAGTTTGACACCCTTGATGTATAGTTTTAAGCCACAAAAACAATAGCCTGTGCCTGTTTAGTTATATACCTCCTTAGAAGTTATGACTTAGAATGTTCTTGGGAAAGTCACTAGAAAGACTTTTATTGCAAATCTATTTCCTCGGAAACCACATGTGTACTTCAGATTTTCTTCCTTGCCTATTTCTGGTTGCTTGGCGAGTTTAAATGGATTTGCCTAATCACTGCTTCCTGCATGATTACCATTTTTTTTCTCTGACTGACTGCCCACACACAGCCACCCCAGCTGCTTGCAATGACCAAAGCTATAACTGTGAGGTTAGGGAAAATTTTATATATTGTTAAGAAAAGACATTCTACATCAATACTGCATATTACTCAAATATTCATTACTGAAATACATGGACATAAATCACCAACCAAATGATTTCAGTTGAATATTGGAAAGATTAGCCCTGCTATAAAGATGGATCACATACACCAAAGGTCATTGCAGAAATAGGAATTCATACAAATATAGAATAAACACAAGGTATACACTGAAAAACTATAAATTTAATTCTGCCTATGAAAAAGGACTCATGGACATGGGTAACAGTGTGGTGATTGCTGAGGGGAGGGAATATAAGGTGGCTAAATGGTAATGGAAAAAATACAATAAAGATTCAATTAAAAAAAGAGTCCCTTGATATTTTATCTATGCAACAGGAAGGAATAATACTTTACCTTGTAACCCATGTCAAAACAAACAAAACCAAAAACATCCCCCAATAAAAATAATCTGGGCATTAAACATATCTATAAAGGGGATTTAATAGAACTCCTGGGCAAGATGGTGGTATAGGTAAACACTAGTTTACCACATCCTCCCACAACTATATCAAAATTACAACTAGAATACAGAACAATCATCATTCAGAATTGCCTGAAATCTAACTAAACAGAAGTCCTATAACTAAGGATATAAAGAAGCCATATTGAAACTGGTAAGAGGGATGGAACTCAAAAACAGGCTAGCCTCACACCCATATGTGGCAGATAAAAATTAGGAGGGATATCTCAGTTCCAGAGGTTCTCCTTGAGGAGTAAGGGGTCCCAGTCCCACATCAGAACCCCCAGCTCAGAGTTCCAGTGCCAGGACATGAAGTCCTCATAACTTCAAGCAGTGAAAACCAGCAGAGATTGTGGCTGAATGAGCCAGAGGGCTTCTGGAGTTCCAGGCATTTCTCTTAAAGGGCCCATGCATGGGACTTAGGCTCACTCACTCTGGGCTCCACTGCTGGAGCAGCAGCTTGAAAGGTACCAGGGACGTATGGGAAGGAACTGAATTGTCTGGCTTCAGAACAAGAGCTGGAGAGGGGGCATCTTCCTCCTAGACCTAAGTGCTGGTAGAGGCCATTGTTCCTTTGCTGAGTCCTTCGTGACAGAGCCAGTAGGTGGGCTACATGTCCCAGTCTCCCTCAACCTGGACAACACTGTAAGCCCTACCCAGGTGATTCCTGAGACTCTGACCCACACAACTTGCAGGCTCATCAGTTCCAGTGGATTTTTCATAAAAATGGCCTTTCTTGGCCCATGCTGCAGACTTTCCTAAAATCTCTCAAACAAGCAGCATCTGACCTTGGATTGCTCATACCTCTTGCTAATTGGCCCAGGCCTTGGTTCCTAGCTTGGTCCCTCCTAAGCACATCAAAGTCCATCTGGCACAAGTAGCAGCCATCTACAGATGGTTCTACAGCTCATTCCTGAGTGGCCTCGAGCAGGGCATAGGTGGAAGTTGATTTTGGTCTGCACCTCCCAGGAGGACCCAGAGCCAGTGCACCTGGTAGACAGATTCCGATCATACCAAAGAAGCTTCACAAGGGACACACTGAAGGGGTGGACTCAGCGGGAACCAGAAACCTGCTCAGTGGAGTCAACCCCTACACAGGAGACCCTCCATGGTGGTTGCCACCAGTCCTCAAAGGTCATTGGCCTGGGAGTAAGTCCTTCATTAATGTGCCAACAGCAATCAAGGCTCAACTATGACAGGAAGGTGCACATAGCCCACACCTGGAGCTCCTGGCTCAGGTAAGCAGGGAGGCTGCGCCACTGGGCTCTATAGGACACCTACTATGTAAGACCACTCTACAGAGACTGGGAGACATAGCAGCTCCACCTAATACAAAGAAACAAACACAGAGAGGCAGCAAAATGAGGAGACAGAGAAACATATTCCAAATGAAAGAACAGAACAAAACTCAAGAAAAAGAACAAAATGGAGACAAGCAATCTACCAGATGCAGAGTTCAAAACACTGCTTATAAAGATGTTTGATGAAGTCCGGAGAAGAGTAGCTAAACTTGGTGTTAAACATAAATGGATTAAATGTTATAATTAAAAGACATATAAAAAAGACCCTTACATATGCTATCTGTAAGAAACCAACTTCAGATCGAAAGACACCCACAGATTGAAAGTAAGGAAACAAAAAATATTTTATGAAAATGGAAATAAAAAATATTTGGGATAGTAATATTTATACCAGGCAAAATAGACTTTTAAACAATGGCTACAACAAGAGAAATAAAAGGACCCAGCAATTCTACTTCTGTGCATTTAACCAAAGAAACCCAAAACACCAAACTGAAAAGACATGTGCATCCATATGTTCAGTGCAGTATTATTTAATATAGCTAAGATATGGAAATAACCTAAGTGTCAATCAATAGGTGAATGAATAAAAAAGTGATGCATATATACAATGGAATAGGACTCAGCATAAACAAACATGAAATCTTGGCATCTGCAACAACATGAATGGACCTAGAGGGTGTTGTGCTGAATGAAATAAATCAGACAGGGAAAGATAAACACTGGATGATTTCAATTAAGTATGGAATCTAAAAAACAACATAAAGGGACAAGCAGAACCATAAGAGACTCATAGGTACAGAGAATAATTTGACGGTTGCCAGATTGGAGGGGGTTGGTGGGATGGGTGAAAAGGGTGAAGGGATAGAGAAGTACAAATTGGTAGTTATGTAAAGTGCAGCATAGAGAATAGTTAATAATATGGTAATAACTAATTATGGTGTTAGATGGGTATTAGATCTATCAGGGTGATCACCTCGTAAATTATGTAAATGTCTAATGACTGGGTTGCATATCTGAAAATAATGTTATATGTTAACTCTAATTGAAAAATAAAAATTATTTAAAAATATATTTAATAAATGCTTATTACTGGTCAAATAGCAGAATAGCCTTATCCATGATTGTTTTAATAAAGATTATTAATAAATAGTGAGAAAATGAATTCATCAGATATTTCCCCAGTATTTTGTAAAATATAGGAAAGATTCAGAATATTAATTTGACAGGGTTTTAGACAAATGTTTCCAGTTTTGCCTCATTGAGGTGTCCTTTGCAGATGCATCTCATCCTAGCCTGTCCCAAAATTAATTCCTAGTCTTCTCCCACCTGAGGTTTCTCCATAGTCTTCCCTGAGTAACACCGTAATCCATTCATTTTCTCAGTAATAAAGCTGGGCCTCATGCCCATTGAAAACACCCCACTTCTAGGTCATCAATAACTGGCATCAATTTTATCTCAAACATATAGTGTTTTTATACCTTTTTTCTTCAAGTACTTCTAACTGATCTATGCTCCCAGTCTTGTCCTTTTCGATGCATTTTCTTCACAGTGACTGAATGATCATTTAAAAATGACCAATTTGATCATGTCACTCCCATGCCAAAAATTTCACAATAATTTCTTATTGCACTTGAAATAAAAATACAAATCTTTAAATATGGTCAACAAAGCTGTGCATGATGTGCCCCTGCCTACCTTGATGACATCATTTCATGTCATTCATTATTCTATCACTAAACTTCAGTCACAACTGGCGTCTTTTATTTCCTAGAAGGTATCACAATTTTTCCTACATTAGGGCCTACATACACATGCTTTTACTTCTGTCTGGATGTTCTTCTCTTTACTTGGACAACTCCTATTTTTACTTATATTTCAAGGCTTAGCTTACATGGTACTTCCTCAAAGAAGTCTTATTTTACCCACTATTTAATTGGTACCATTTCATAATCTTTTCTCCCTCATTTATATGGAGAAAACACCTATAACACTTATAATCTTGAATAAAAACTATCTTTTCATTTCTTTGTCAATCTCCATTATCTGACTTTGTGCCATGTACATAATAAATATTTACTAAATATTTGTGGAATCATTGAAAGGCTAAATTGATGAACATATCCTGTTAGCTCTGTATTATACACACATACTCAAGGCTAGTTGGCTCAGCTGGATGGAGCGTTGATGCTTAGGGCCCATGTACTCAATAAGGGCAGATGAGGACCTGTAGGCACATAAAGATTTCAGTTCTCTGGAAGATACTGTATCTCCATGGTTAAAATGAACCATGTCTTTCATTCTGCATCACTGGAATAATAGCTCAAACTTCATCACAGAGCTGATTTTATTCTGCTTTGCTTTAAAGTTAGTGGACTTTATGTCTGACTTTCCCATTACAACATTCTTATTCCCCCATCAGAATCACTTCTGATACATCTTCATCCTCCACAGTGCATAAGAGTCTCTATGGTATCAGTTAAACATTGGTAAAAATTTCTTTAAAATACATCATCATTCAAAAATAAAGAATTATAGGTGTTAAGATTGCAAGTATCACTGGATTCAGTGTAGAATCCAAATTGATTATTCAATTTACTCTGATTCAGTGTTTCCTTGTTTAAGGCACTGTAAGAAACATTAGGAATTTAAACAATGACCAAACAGTTCCTTTCCCAGGACATTGATAAGCTTTATATAAGGAAACAAAACCCCATCAGTGATCTTGGTGTGGTGACAGTACAAGAAAGTACAACTGGCGTAGCATAATCCTAATAGATCCAACAGATCCACACCCCTCTACAGGAATTTGTCAGGAGTCTGTTTCAGGAATATAAATTTAGTTCTAACAGTTTCCTTGTTCTCCTAGTCTCACTAAACGAAGCCCAGGTACAACCCCATGGACCCTACGCTGTCCACTGTCAATTGGTTTATTGCCTGGGTATTCCTGGTTGATTAATGTTCATCTGTCCCCACTTCCATGTCCCAGGAAAATTCCTGCTCCACTCCAGGATCAAAGGAAAAATACTTCAGACCCATTTGAACCAGCCAGAGGGGACCCTGGTATCAAAGGTAAAGACCATAAAAAAATTGGGTTCCTGATACAATTAAAGAGTTCTGGCTATGGATTCTCTAGAGCCCTAAACTGCTCTGCTGAGCAGATGGAGGTCATCAAGTGACTCAGCTAGGAAGAGGCCTGCTAATATATGGCAATGCTTTTCTGGGAGCTTAAAATTAGTATTTGCCTTAGGGCTATGTTGAATAATTGCTGGTAACTGAACTGTAGAAATACCTACATTATATGTGTGTGTGTGTATGTCTCAATAGAAATAGTGTGATGCTCATTTTGTTTTGCTTTAAAGCACCTTTCAAATATGATTTTAGTAAACATTTAGAGTAGAAAGTCCTTTCTTTCATACCACCAGACACTGTGGTATAAAATGCTTTACTTTTCTTTCTCTTTTTATCCCCCAGATTTAATTCTGTGATTTTAATGCATTGAATTTAGCCTGTGAGGAATCTTTATTTTCATTACATTGCCAAACAATTGCTATGAAGGCCAAAACTGTATGTAGCACAGACTACTACAAATTTCATGTATATACAAGGTCTGTCCAGAAACTATCTAGCTATGTATTATGAAAAATAGAGATATTTATTGAAGAAGATATAAGGTACAAGAAACATTGTACATAGGACAATGATTTCTCAGTCCCCTTCAAAGTAGGTACCTTGGGACCTCACACAGTTCTCCCAATTGTCATCAGCTACCCCTTCATAATTTCCTGAATCTCATTGACAGTCTGAAATCTCTTCCTTTTCAAAGGTGATTTTAGTTTGGGAAAAGCCAGAAGTTTCAGGGTGCCAAATCTGGGCTGTAGTGGGGCTGAGTCACCTGGGTGATTTAATGTTTCACCAAAAAGCTCTGCATGGGATGTGATGCATGAGGGGGCTCATTGTCATGATGATGCTGCCAATCACAAGTTCCCCATAGCTGACGTCTGCTGAATCATCTGAATAGCTTCCACAATGGAATGTTCAAGCTTAACGCAAAATTTGATGCAGATTTGTTGCTTTACCGAGCCATTTTGAATGTGATGGCCACACAGTACACATGCTCACTCAATGGCATTTACTGTCCCCACTGAGTAGTACAGTGAAGTCATCATTGTTCATGCATGCACGTTCCAGTCCACTCCCTTTGGCTGCCAGGTCACATCAATGTCACATAAACTGTTTCCATCATATCAACCATGGCTGGACTTTTTCTGGACAGACCTCATATAGCTATTTGTTGGGAAGTGAATTTTTGCCACTTTATATGAATTGATTCATTTAATCCTCATATCTCTAGGGGCAAGCACTATTATTATTCACAATTTGTAGGAGAGAAAATTAAGGCTTGGAGATTTTAAGCAATTTCCCCAAGGTCAAAGCACTAGTAAGTTGCAGAATGTGAAAAATTATATACATGGAGCCACTTTAAAATGTAGTCAAAGCCACCATCCCAGAGGAATTGCCTTGAATGTCTTCACTCCTTGACCCTTTGAAATGTTTGAACTGGGAATAATAACCTGTGGATTGGGCCAATCCAACATTGCAGTCTAAACAACTGTTTGTAAAGCTAATACAAAATCAGACATTCTGAATATGAAGACTGCAAATTAAAGACATTCTTTGGAATTAGCATTACCATGTATAGCTAGAAAACAAATTCCCCTATTTGTACCTGTGGAAAGTCTATCCTTAGCTGATTAGCATCAGTAGAAATTCCTTCCTTCTATTTACATAAATTATTTCCCTTTCCTTTCTCATAAACACTGTTGCCTTCATCTTACAACTGTAACACTATTTGAGTTTCTGTCTGAATCAGTGCTTTCCAGAAGCACAGTATTTTTTTATCTAAAATGAATGTTTGTCACCTTTCACTTTGGCTTTCTATTTTTAGTTTCAGAATGTTGTGGGTTCTAGACCATTTTTGGTCTAGAGTCTACACTTTTAAGCAGCAAGCTCTACTGCTCACCACATGCTACATATTAGTTAACTGCATAATTCTCATAAACCCCAAGGGAGAGATACTACCAATATGACATCAATTTAGTAATGAGGAGATTGGTCCTACCAATGTCAAAGTGCCAAAAAGGAAGCTTTCAAACTTAGTTCTGCCTGACTCTTCTATCTGAGATCTTAAATACCACCCACTACCACCTCACAGAGAAGGTGGTATACTTATTGTTTTTAAATGCATACAGCATTAGAGATAAAATAGATCTTAAGATAAAGGAAAGAGAGGAGGGAAGAGGGGGATAACAGAGGAAAGAAGGGGAAGGATTGAGTCAAGGAACATGTATAAAGGATCCATGGACAAAGATAATAGGGGGAGGATTGAATGTGGGAGGCTGGGAGTGGGTAGGGCAGGGGAGAGTAATGGGGGAAAAATGGGGATAATTGTAATTGAACAACAATAAAGAAAAGATAAAGGGAAGTGATTTTACTAAAATATTATAGTAAGTATCAACTCATTATCTTCTAAAATATTTAAAATACTTAAGCCAGTTATTAGATTTTTCTAAAATATGTGAAATACTGTTAAGCTAATATTGAATATCATCATTCTGAAAAGCAGAACTCAAATGACTATTCTTAAAAATTAAAATAATTATTCATCTCAATGTTTATGTGATTCCCCAGGATAACTGCAATTACCTCAGGAGAGGTAATTTTTGTAAGCACTTCAAAAAATAAATTTTAACTTATTTTGACTATTGCAAATATAAAATGTGATTTAGTACTTGTTGGGTAAAATACCTCAGAGCATTGCAAAATAAAAAAATCACAACAGTGTTATAAAATATGACAGTTGCCATTTCAGGATAGATTATTTTAATTAATATTATTATCATTGCTATTAATGTTTTTCCAAATGAGAAGGGTAACCATTTATATCTGAAAAATTAGAAAGTATTAATTTGCCAGCCAAGCCATTAGGATCTGCTAGGATGTAAAATTTATAGGAAAAATTTAAATGGTAATTGTTATTACTGCTTTCAAGGATATGCCTACATAAATCTATTCTTTTCTTCTCTGAATTCACATTTAGAATTTTGGCTTCTTTTACCTTCTGTGATAACCACTACTGCAGGGTTTCAAATCCTTAGGTCCATGCTGAATATCAGAGCAGAAAAGAAGAGAGTGCATTGCAGGCGTGTCACAGCATAAACTTTAACAAAATGGTTTGTCATCAGCGTCCTACCGTGGAGTCATTTATGGCTTTATTACCTTTCGGTCCTTTGAACAGTTTGATTTCCACGACAGTCTCCAAAATGGGTCGTCTTCTTCGCACGTAGAGCCTAACGATAGACCCCGCCTCTTTGAGGGCTTCCACGGCTTTACTGTGGGAAACCTCCGACACGTCCACCTCGTTCACCCGCAGGATACAGTCATTGACCCTGAAAGGACAGAAACATGTAAAGGTCAGAAGTGTTGAGGAGGATTTCTCAAAGAATATTATTATGACCAAACCTTGTGAAGTGGGGGAGTGGAGAAAATAAGCAATTTTAAAACAATTACATGTAGAAAGAAAATTTCAAATGAAGAAAATTAAAAAGAAAAAAACTTAAACTCAGCTTTCCCAGCCTTTCCTACATTGACTACACTGCTGGTCAAAGCCTATTGGGAACTTCAGTCCATTCTGACTGGGAATGCATCAGGTGGTGGTGTAGTTAGAAGGACACATATTTTAATGTGTCTTCCAGTTCCATCATAAATTTGACTGGTTTTCATTGGTTAGACTGAGGGTTACAAAACTGCACAGTATATCGGCAAAGTACAAGCATATATTTGCAATCCATCCAGGACTCCTCATCTTCACTGCGAGCCCCCTGGTTGAAAGCAACATCATCTCTCACGGGGGTTACTTCCTCGGCCTTCTAACTACTCTCCCTGAATCTTCTGTTGTCACTTTCAACCCATTCTCCACGCAGTTCCCAGGGCGAAGTGAACATGGTTGGTGGCTTATTCCCCTTCCATTCCTTAGTTCCCTGATTTTGTTCCGGACATCTATTCCTTAGAAAATATTTGTTAAATAAGTGAAAGAATAAGTCTAAGTTCAGTTGTTGAGCCCTTCATTTCCTAAGTTCATAAATATTGGTAATTTTCTTAACTTCCCTAAGCTTCCATATTCTCATCTATAAAATAGATATATAAATAATACCTACTATAAAAACTATGGTAAAAAAATAAATGAGATAATGTACATATAAATTCTTAGCACAGACCCCAGTGTATAGTAAGCACCTAATAAATGACTGTTATTGGTAGCAGTGCAAATTTGCTGAGTTAGAATATTAAGTGTTGAATCCTTTCTATAATCTTATGGAATAAAATTTATTAAGATATAAATGAGAGTTGTACCAACTGGTTAATTTTTTTGTATAAACTTGCCAAGAATTTTGGTAGAGATTTGATATGATCTCATATCTTCCTAATTCAAAATTTGGGCTCTTTCTTTTTAAGATCACATACAGTAAGTCTTTACAATGTTGTTGACAGATTCTTCAACTTTAAGCAAAACAACATATAACAAGACCAATTTTACCATAGTCTAAATGATATAAACAAAAGTGAAAGTTCCTATAAGATATCATCAACATTATAATGAAATGACATTAAATGAAACACCATTATTTGAGAACCTGCTGTATATTTAATGAGAAGAACAGTTTGATCTATATTGTATACATTAATTCAAAATTATAACATGGTGGTAGAAATATTATACAAAAAAGTATAGAAAAAATTTTCTATAATTTTTATACCTCTTTGAGGAGCTAAGATACAGGAACTCTTATTTCACTGAAACCTTAATTAGCCTCAAAATCCTGAAATGGAACATTTCATTTACTAAGATTTAATGATGTCATTTTATCATAACAGATGCTATGGCTTTAATAGGTTTGCACATACATTTCCTTTCTGACTGACTAAAAACTAATTCACGGAAAACTACCAATTAAAATAGTGTGGAGAATGGAGGCATCATGGGTGCCAGCCTCCAGGCAGCAGCTGGTCCTTTGAGAGTGGGTAATTTTTTCATCTCATGATAATGCAAAAACATAATGTTTACCATTACCCTATGCTCAGAATACTAATCGTATCTCAAAACACTGCTTGCCATAGAAAGGAGTAGGTGATATTAAAAAAAAAAATTCTCCAGGCTCTATTATTTAAAACGAATATTTTTTTTTCTTTTGTATACAGTGTAAACCTTAATTGTCAATTGCTGGGGTAAGAAAATCACAGCCTAAATCAGATGGTTTTTCCTGAACATGCGGAGGAAGTAGGCAGCTTTAGTGCACTGAGAAAAGCATTGGACTAGCAGTCAGAAGGCTTAAATATGAGTCCCAGCTGTATATCAGCTATGTGACCATGGTCAAATTACTTCATCTCTTTGAACTTCTGTTTCTCACAGAAAGAGAGTAGGCCTGCCTGGAGTTAGTGGGAGGAGTAACCAGACAGATAACAGATACGGATGTATGTGTCAATTGTAATACAAGGCACTTCTGAGAGTTATAGCTATTGATTGGTGAGTCAAAGATGTTGTCCTGGAGGATTTGTTAAAAGGTAAACAGGATGGAAATTGAAATTTTTAGAGGGCCTATTATTTGCCATACTATTCTGGTCACTTCATTTATTTGTTCACACTTAAATCAGAACAATTATGAATCATCGATTCCTATTTTGTAAGACAATTAAATTTTACTGACAAGGTACAATGTTGGTGAGGGCACAAACATGATTCCTAACTGGGTTTGTGTTTTTCTGAAGCCTATGCTGATATAATGTTATTCAGACTTGATAGTTTTAAATTTAAAAATAAATTGGGAATATAAGGAGGGGGATTTACATTCAAATTCTTAAAATAGCAAGGAAAGAATACTAAGCCAAACTAGAGCACTCATCTTTCCTTCCTCCCAATCACTTCAAATAGCATTTGATTAGAAGATCATAGTTATTTAAAATTAATTTGCTTTCCCTACCAGTAGATAACCTTTGTGAGTAAAACCACCCCTTGTATTTATTTTTGAAACATATAGATGTACTACTAGCTTCAAAAAAATTTTTTGCCAGTAAAATGTGCAGTCTTTATCATATTTCTGATGCACTGTTTGAGAGAGCCATTTGCATATAAATTTTCTCTTCACTCTTCCCATGTAATTTAGTTGATAGTTTCACTATTTTAGTGTTTGCTGTTTCAGATATAAGCCTACAATATTCTTTTTGTGGACTAGAATTATCCATGAGATTAAAAGGTTAATTTTAAGCTTTTCTTAGTCTCATTTCCTTTAGACATTCTGGTATATTTCCTTGCAGCAAATATTTTAGAAACAAACAAAAAAACCATATCATTATTAACATGTCCATGGAATCACATTTAAATTTTGCACTAAATAATTTAATATTCTGGAACATGATATAATACATTACTGAATTACTGAATTAGTTAAATAATTACTGAAAAGTTAAATAATACCTAAGAAATTATTTGTTCCATTTTGAAGATATAATTTAAAATAATATGTATTGTATACTTTCTTTCATAGATATTACAGTATGTTCTGTTATAAAATGAGACTTTTAATTTTATACATATTTAAGGATTTTAGTTCATTAAAAATAATCAATAGATGATTGTGTTAAAATTTAAAAATTCTTGTTTATTATGCATTAAAAAGTGCTGGAAGAAGGGCATTCCTCAACAAATTAAGAACAGAGCTACCATATGACCCATAAATTTCTCTTCTGGGTATTTACCCCCGAAATTTGAAAATATTATTGTAAAATTATGTACCCCTCTGTTCATTGCAGTATTATTCCCAGTAACTATGGCATGAAAACAACCTGTATCCTTCAACAAATTGTTTGATAAAGAAGACATGGCACACACATACTATGGAAAACTACTCAGCCATAAGAAAAAATGAAATATTACCATTTGCAACAACATGAATGGATCTTGAGAGTATTGTGCTGAGTGAAATAAGTCAGACAAAAAAGCACAAGAGTTATATGATTACATTCATATGTTGGATATAAAGCAGAAAGAAACAAATACAACAAACAAATGCTAGAACAAAAATACTGATCAATATAGTATACTGGTTACCAGTAGAAAGGGGGCAGGAGGGTGAGGAGGGTGAAGGAGGTCAAATATACAGTGATAGAAGGAGACTAAACTTTGAGTGATAAGCACACAATGAAATATACAGGTGATGTATTATGATATTGTATACTTGAAATGTATATAATCTTACTAACCAATGTCAACCCAATAAATTTAATTTAAAAATACTGGAAGAAAAGATAAAACTTCAGCTCTGGTTCTTTATGAATATAGAAATTATGGATATTTTTAACACCACATTTCCACTTTTGTGTATCTTTCAAAATTTTAAATGGGCATATGCCACAGCAGAGAACCTAAGAACAAGGGCCTGGGAGCCTTGGTTACATCTAAGTACAAATGGGATGTGGTTTCAGCTCTATAGCTTAGGAGCTGTGTGACTTTGGGAAGTCATTTTGACATTCGGGAGCCTCAGTTTCTTCATCTGAAAATAGGAATAATATAATTGTTGTATGGATTTAAATGAGATAATCTTGTGAAATACTTAGTGCATTGACCAATAGCATAGTATTATAGTCTTAAAAATGAGACAAGAACATTTGCATCAGAAGGGATGGGAAGAGGCCATAGTGGAGGAAAAATTATGCTAATAGGAGAGAAAGGAAGAGGGAGCTACAATCAAGATACTAAAAGAATTTATGAAATTCTGTATGAGAAAGGGAGGAAGAGATATAATGAATGGGATTTAGGGAAAGAAAATGCAAAAAATGAGGCTCTTAGTGAGTCTAATTTTATAGAGTATGACTTAATTCTCCTTTTATGTCACTCCTCCCCTACCACCAAGAAAACAGTCAGTTGTTCTGATGGAAATTATAGCTTTATGGCAGCTTTGGCAAAAGCTTCTAAAAATCAGCACACTTGGCAGAATTCCCACCAACTCATGTCTACTCTGCTCTTGCCCCACTCTATACATTTAACTACACCCAGCCACATTTAGACCTTCTCAAGCCTTGATTCAGAAGGAGGTTTTAGGTCACAGGGTCTGAAACTTAACTCCACAGTAGCTAGTGGTTATTACAGAATGTCCCCTAAATGACTTACTCTTTATTGTCTCCATGTAGTATTTACTATTCTCTTTGGCCAAATAGATGAATTAATTATTGACCAAATGGTTATATCATGGAGAAACCTGATCAATGCTTAATGTGCTAGACAAAATGCAATAATACATTATTTAAGAGAAAACACTAGCTGGGGAATTACACTGCACACACTTAATAAAAACAATCACTCAAAACTATTAGAATCTATTTAAATACTTCTATAGATTGTATGTGGGTTGTATAGATTGTATAGATTTCAATGAAAGCAGAAAACTTCTTAAGATTACAGGATCAAAAATGTCTTATATTTATTTTATTCTTAGACTCACTAAATATAGGTTAAGAACAAATAATACATATTCAAAACTTTATTAAGAAAAGAGAATTCTGGCCAAGATGGAAGCATAGGTTGAAATTCTTTGCTTCCTCCACAACCAAAATAAGTATAACAACAAATTTAAAAACAAAAACCAAACAGAATTGCCAGAAAACAAACTGCATAGAAGTCCAACAACAAACTAGTTAGGAAGAAACATTCATCCAGACCAGAAGGAGGGCCAGAGATGGCAGCCAGGGTGGAAAAAGGAAGGCAGGGTAGAAAGGATACTGGGCAAGGTGGTGGAACTGGTAGACCAGGCAGCAACTGGTGGATGGAACTTCCCACATGGGTAAGCCAAGAGGAAAAGCTGGGGAGCAAGACAGACTGCCTAATCCAGGGTTCCAGGGAGGGCAACTAAAGCCCAAAAACCTCTGGCTGTAAAAACCTGTGAGGGTTGTGGTGGTAAGAAGAACTCACAGCCTCATAGGACAGTCAGTTGGAGAAACCCACAGGATCCTAGAATATACACAAGTGTATCCATCTGGAAATCAGCAACAGAAGGGCGCAATTTGCTTGTAGGAAGTGAGGGAAGTGACAGAAAGTGGGACGAGCAAGTGAGATTGTTCCCTCTCTGACACCTTCCCCACATATAGTGCCACAACATGGTGATATGGAGACATGGGTTGCCCAGCCCTAGTGAATACCTAAGGCTCCACCCCTTACAACATAACAAGTGTGCTGAGACAAAGAAATATGTTCCAAGTGAAAGAACAGAACAGAACTCCAGAAAAAGAACTAAGCAACAAGGAGATAGCCAATTTATCAGATGCAGAGTTCAAAATACTTGTAATCAGGATGCTCAGAGAAATGGTTGAGTTCAGTCACAAAATGAAGGCTATACAAAGTGAAATAAAGGAAAATATACAGGGAACTGACAGTGAAGGGAAGGAAACCTGGACTCAAATCAATGATTTGGAACAAAAGGAAGAAATAAACATCCAATTAGAACAGAATGAAGACACAAGAATTCAAAAAAATGAGGAGAGGATAAGGAACCTCTGTGACAACTTTAAATGTTCCAACATCCGAATCATAGGATGCCAGAAGGAGAAGAGGAAGAGCAAGAAATTTAAAACTTATTTGAACAAATAATGAAGGAAAACTCCCCCAGTCTGGCAAAGGAACTAGACATGCAAATCCAGGATGCTCAGAGAGTCCCAAAGAAGTTGGACCCAAGAAGAAACACACCAAGACACATCATAATTAAGTTACCCCAAATCATAGGGAAACAGAATATGAAATGAAGCAAGAGTAATGGAGAGTTACCTACAAAGGAGTTCCCACAAGACTATCAGCTGATTTCTCAAAAGAAACCTTATAGGCAAGAAGAGGCCAAAAAGTATTCCAATTCATGAAAGGCAAGGACCTACATCCAACATTACTCTATCCAGAAAAGCTATCATTTAGAATGGGAGGGCAGTAAAGTGCTTCCCAGATAAGGTCAAGTTAAAGGAGTTCCTCATCACCAAGCCCTTATTATATGAAATGTTAAAAGGATTTATCTAAGGAAAAGAAGATAAAAAACTATGAACAGTAGTTGTTGTCATTTTACTAAATGACAACAAACTCACAACTATCAAAAACTGAACCTAAAAAACAAAAAAAAAAACAAAAGCAAACTAAGCAAACAACTAGAACAGGAACAGAATCACAGAAATGGGGATCTCATGGAGGATTATCAGCAGGAAAGGAGAGGGGAAGACTAGGGGAAGAGGTACAGGGAGTAAGAAGCATAAATAGTAGATACAAAATAGACAGTGGGGGGTTAAGAATAATATGGGAAATGGAGAAACTCAAGAACTTATACGTACAACCCACAGACATGAACTAAGGTGGGGGGAATGCTGGAGGGTTGGGGTATGCCTGGTAGGGGGAATAAAGGGGAGAAAACTTTGGGACAACTGTAATAACATAATCAATAAAATATACTTAAGAAAAGAAAAGAGAAGTGCTTTATGCTACTGAACAGAGAAAAGTGGGAAAAAAAATACATGATACACATACAAACACACCCACAAATTGAGACTGGTCCAAGTGGCTTCAAATCATGATGACCCTTTCCAAAGGTACTTAATATATCTGTTTGCTCTCTTCCTGTGCCTTCATGAAGCACATGTAAGTGTTCACTGGGGATCTTTAAAGTTCACCACCAGCTAAGGTTTCTCCTTGTGGAAACTTCTCACTTAAAAAAAATCTATTCATTTCATTAACATTATTGTGTGCTATTAGTCTATTAAAACTGAGGATAAAATAATAAACATCAGCATAATTTAACAGTTTTCCAGAAAAGGAACAGGACTAATGTTCTGGAAGCATCAGATATATGCTAATATAGTGATGTCTACTGGGACATTTTCTCCAATAAGTACCTGCATGGTTGCAGGGGGAGTGACAAGTTCACAGAGGTTATCATGGACTACTTGTCAAGTTTGGCCAGTCTCAGTTTTGGGGGATCGGGAATTGATACTATGAAATTCAGAGGTACTGTCTGAACAGAAGAAATACTAGAAGAAACTTGAGAGCTTTAATATTGGGGCAGTTTTCTTGCCTACAAATAGTAAAAGCTTATTTGCAAGAAGATTGGGACTAAATAAGATATAAGAAAAGAAGCAAGGGCCTCAGAAACAGAGAGGGATCTTTCTGGACTCCCCAGACTACTTCCTCACAGTCCGTCATTGTTCTTCCCAGAGCCTCGTTGTCTGATTTATCCTTGGAGAAGATACTCCAAGTGTCTTTCTAATTCATTCCCCTTTTTGATTAAGTAAGCTCAGGTAGATTTTCATTACTTGTCAAAAAAAAAAAATTTCTAACTAATACAGATTGACTTTGTGACCAGCACTTTACATGAGTTATCTTCGTTAGCTCATTTCTATTTTCCTTTTAATACTTAAATAAAATTTATTTTGTCTTTTGGGAAGTCATCCTTGGCTCAGCTGGCTAGTTCCATGTCTCTCCACTAGGTAACCAATGCTACCTATTAAAAGGCTTACTAGACTTAGCAAATTAAACTATAAGATACCCAGTCAGTTAAATTTGGATTTCAGATAAAAACAATAATTATTATCAAGACCAACATTTTTTAAGAGTAAGTTATGTTTAATACCACATTTGGAAATACTCATACTAAAAAATTACTTGTATTTGTTATTCAAATTTAACTAGGTGTACGATATTTATAAAAATACTGTATTTATAAAAGCAAAAAACTGAGCTTCTTATACTGACCTGCAGTCTTTGGTTTATTCAAATGGCATAATAGTTGATGCAGTGGGATGTATTTGGATTGTGTATTGTGTATATATTCTTTAATCTAAGCAGAAACATTAAAAGGTAGACACTGCTTTCTTCCTTCTGCAACATAAACTAAAGCTCAAATAGGCCTATAATAATAGTAAGTGGTATTCTCAAAGCTCATGCCCTGCACCATTCACACCTGTCTGCCTTGTTACAAATAATCTCAAAGCTCATATACTACATCATCTACACCTCTCTAGTGTGCAAAAAATAATTTTGGGACTTATTTACGGACCAACCCAATTGCTGACCATCAGTAGAGTCAAGGATCATACTGGAAAGAAGTAACCTCAGGCCAAACAACAAAATCTCCATCAATGGTTCTCAAACTTCAGAGTGCATTGGAGACACATGGAGGGCTTATTAAATCACACATTACTGGGCTGCATCCTTGGAAAGTGTTTGGTTCAGTAGGTCTGGAGCAGAAGAGAGGATCTGCATTTCCTGGTCTGGAACTCAGAAAACCACTCCTCTAGGTTGTGAAGGGGAACTCTACTTGGCTTGTGTGTGGTTCATTTAAAAAGGAATGGGTGTACTGAGTCTTATGTAGACTTAAATGACTGTGACAAAAGTCCTGCACTCTGACTCTTGTGCCAACCCCCTGAATGCTGCAGCTTTTTATTATTTGGAATGAAGTCTTTAAGGGAATCCACACGAAGAGACTACAGCTGCCACACCATGTGAGACTATGCATATGCAGGCCATTTTCCCATACTCATTTTATATTTGAGGGTCTTTTCTTCAGCAAAGTCCAAATGATACCACTTCATTCTACATTTTAAAAATAGGGCTCTGCTCTGTCTTAATTCTGTGTGAGAGTAACTCAGGTTTATGATCCATAGAAGCCATCTCCTACAGTGAATATATAGTTTCTCTTTTTTCATTTGCCACTTCATTTCCCTTATATAAAATGCTTACAGGATTGTCTGCAGCTGTCATCTGGGAAAGATCACAGCTTTCTGCAAAGGGGGAAGAAATTGCTATTTCAGCATCAATGATTGTTTTTTTGGCAGTTTCCCAGAAAAGCAGAGAGGCCAGTAACAAATCTTGAGCCAGGTAAATTAGTGAATGCAAGTTGGAAAAGAGGCATTGAATGTAAATTTCATAGGCAGAGACTTATAGGACTGGAGATTCCTTAGCTCACTAGTCTAGCATTCTGTCCACAGGTGAGAGTACACGTCAAATTTCATGAAACAGGGTCCTGGTGCCTCCCAACTGGATTACTGCAGTAAAGTTCTAGCTGGCTTTCCTGATGCCAGGTTAAGTAGTCTCACTTCACCCCGACACACACTCCCAGCCCACCTTCAACTTCTGGAAGTAACACAAGCCACTTCCTCTCCCTTCAAAGAGTTACTTAGCCTTTATAAAATAAAAGCTGTGTTTAATTTATCTTTGTTTTCTTAGTGTCTTGTACACAGTTTTTACTTAAGAACGAATAAGCATCACAGAAGGGCCTTTAAATCTGGCCTCTTTTCATACGTCTCACACTGCTGCTCCAGCCAATCCACACTCTCACTGCCCTGAGATCATAATGAACTCATTTCTGCTTCTGCATTTTATTTCATGGTGCTTTCTGCCTCCCAAATTCCCACCACAAATCAGCACAATTCAAGGCCAAGATCACACTCCACAGCCTTATGAAACATTTCCTAATCACTTAGGTCCTCATTGCCCATAAGGCCTGAAGTGCAAACCAACACATGGTAGGTTCTCATAAACTAATACAGCCACTTTTTAAAACAGTATGGAGGTTTCTTAAAAAATTAAAATAAGCATTACCATATGATTCAGCAATAAATTCTTCTGGGTATTTATTCAAAGAAAACAAAACACTAATTTAAAAAGATTGATACACCACTACATTTCTTGTAGTTATTTACAATAGCTAAGATATAGTAATGACCTAAGTGTCCATCAATGGATGAATGTGTAAAAAAGATGTGATGTTTGATAATATATATATTTGATTATATATACATATTAAGCAATACATTTTAAAATGCTGAATTTGTTTTCCTATACTCAAATCTACTAAAATCCTATAAATTTATATGGATCAGAATAAATAAAATTCATAGTTATACATTTTATCCTTTTATTTTGATTTGACTTTATGATATCAATGAGTATTTCAATGAAAAGGTGAGGACCACAAGGAGCATGGTATAATGGGAAGAATATTGAGTTATAAACCAAATGTGAGTTCTAATCCTGGTCCTGCCAATTTCCACTTAATTTTTTTTTTCCATTTCTGTGTTTAAGTTGAGTTCAATGACTTTGAAATTTTCTTCTTGCTCTGGTGTTCTATAACTCTGAGTTCAAGATAAGCTTGGCCACTGTCTCTACTGAAGTCTGGAGTGCTCCTCAAATTGAGCAGAGAACCAAATCATCCTTATCTCCCTTCTGATGAACACTGTACTTCCTTTTCAGTTTGTATCAAGGTAAATCATTTCATCAGCAAAAACAGGAAGTTATCCTTCTCTCTCAGCCACATATCTAATCTTTCATCCAATATTGTAGATTTAGACTTTTCCTCTATTTCCACTTATCCTATCTAAGATCTGGCCTCATTGTCAGTCACCTAGATTCTGGAAAAATATTTGTAATTAGTCTTTTGCTTCTGGTTTTATCCCTTATTCACAATCCATTTTCCAGTTTATTGCCAAAATAGTGTTACTAAAATATATACCAGATTGCTTCATTCCCTAATTTAATAGCCTTCAACTGCTCTCCATTTCCTAAGGTATTCAAACATTTTTACTATCTAAGCAAGAGAGGTCTATTTTCAAATCTTAGAAGCCACATAATATATATTTATAATTGTTTATATAAAATAAAGGCAAAGTTTCTTTGATTTCTGCAGTGAGGAGAAAAGGGAATCAGAGCAGAGCCTATAGGAAGACCTTCATATCCTCTGAGAGGGCTCTGAGGGATCCAGAGTCCAGGCACCACATGTGACGGAGCAGGGGCTAGTAAGCACTGAAAGAAACCAGGGCAAGCTCTTTCTCTACGCCAAGTGCCCTGGTGCTGACCTGTGTCTCCTGAAGTGGGTGTCATTTTCTAATTCCCTTAAAGGCCTTCTATGGTCCTATGATCCAGTGCTCACAGGGCTTTGTGGAATACAGATTGAGTCCACTTTTTAAAAGATACTTTTGGTAAAGTTCATAGACATTCACATAACACATAAGTCTTTCTATAACCTGGTTGCTATGTACCTCCACAGTTCTGTCTGATGCTATATTATTATAGTTTTTTTTTAAACATCACGCAGGTTCATGATCCAGGCCTCTCCCTCTGTCTAGAATAGCCACCTCCAGGCTCCACATTTGTGCAAGTACCTTACCTTTTAAGACCAATGTCCATTCTGAAGTCCCTTTACAGTTTAACAGAGGAGAGAGAAAAAAAACTATTAAAATTCAGAGTTGTAAGTGCTATGGCAAGAGAAACATAGGGTGATACAGAAGTGTATAATGGGAGAACCTTATCCAGTTTAGGGAGGCTGAGGAAACTTCTAGAAATAACTGAGGTAGTTGAGATCTGAAGGCCAAAAAGAAGTTAACCGGGTGAATAAAGAGAGGAAGAAGTGACCTAGGGATAGTTTAGTGGCTGGTAAACTGAGAAGAGATTAACTCTTGAAAGAATGTTAGAGAATTAAACTTGGACCTAAAGGCAACAATAAGTCATTGCAGTACTTGAAGTTAGAAAAGTGTTTCAGAAAGAGCTCTCTAGGCAGAGTATGGAGATATGGAGCCTTGATTAGATTTTTTGGCATGGATTTAGGGTAAAATAAGGCAAGTATTGTTAAGAGAGGCCATTTGACAATTGTGATAAAAGGTGTGGCAGCCTGGATTAGACCAGTGGTTGTGGCAATCAGAATAGAGAGAAAAGGACAGAAAAGGGGGCTGATTAGACTCTACTAGATATGCTAACGGGTTGGATGTAGGAAGTGTGGGATCAGAGGAAACATTTTGTTTTTATGTTTATCTCTAACTATGAATTATGAGTCAGTTGAGGGGAAAATTCTATCTTATTCATTTTTTGTGCTTCTAGTGACTACTCTGGTGCTAGGCACAGACTTGGTGCTGCCTATATGTTTGATAAATAAATTAGTTCTATAAGTGGGGAAGTTAGCTCATGACATCTTTGATGCCAGTATCTGTGCCTTTTCCTCATCCTTCCCGGTGATCTTGTTCCGTGAGAATGCTGTGGCTTCTCATGTCATCTCATTTCTCCTGCTATAAATATAATCAACTCAAACTTAATCACCCTAAGAAACAGGCTTTAATTTCCAGGCATATTTGCATAAAAAAAAAGAGAGGCTTCGGGTCAATATGGCGGCATAGGTATATAAATGTGGTATTTGCAACCTCCCTTAAAGGGCCCATGCACACATTATTTGGATCTACTCCCTGTCAGCTCCATCACTGGGGCAGTGGTTGGAGAGTGGTGAGTCTTAGACATATAGGGAGGAGCTGAGTCATCTTCCATTACAGTGAAGGTTAAAAGGTCAGCTTTCTCCCGGATGTAGGTGCTGGCAGTTGCCACTGTTCCTTTGTAGGGCCCTCCTTAACCAAGCAGGCAGGCGTCATATCTGAGTCCCCATCAACTTGTCTAACACTCTGCCCTGCTGTGGTGATTCCCTGAGATCTCGCCCCACTCAGCTTGCAAGTCCACATAAGCCTTTTTTTCCATACAAATGCAGACTTTCCTGAAATCTCTCAAAGGAATACAAGTCCAAACAGGCAGCAGCTGGCCTTGTCATGCCCCATATGTTTTGCTAAGCAGCCCCAAGTTTAGCACTAGTGGCAGACAGCCTGGGTTAGCAACTTGGCCTCTCCCAGGCACATCCATGCCTAGCACAAGTAGCTGCCACTTGCAGATTGCTTTGTACCTCCTTTAAAGTGGCCCTGCATTGGACACAGGCTGGGTCTCACCTTGGCCTGTACTACCTAGGATGCCCCAGATCTAGTGCACCATGGGGACATCTTCAGGTACCATGGGGAGAGCTTCAGATTATGCCAGAGCACACCCAACTCCTCCATGAGTGACACATGTAAGGGGTGGGCTCAGTGAGTACCAGAACCCTGGGCAATGAGTTTTGCTCTGTGGGGTCAGCCCCTGAACAGCAGATTCACCATAGTGGTCATGGTGCATCCTTACAGGTGAATGCCTTGGAGATAAATCCCTCCCACTGATGTGCCAACAGGATTCAAGGCTCAACTACAGTGGGAAGATGCATACAGTCCACATCTTGAGCTCCTGCTCAGGTAATCAGGGAAGCTGCACCACTGGACTCTACAGGACACCTACTATGTAAGGTTATTATACCAAGACAGGGAGATGTAGCAGCTCTGCCTAATACATAGAAACCAACACAGGGAGGCTGCCAAAATGAGGAGACAAATAAACATGACCCAATGGAAAGAACAGAACAAAACTTCAGAAAAAGAACTAACAAAATGGAGACAAGCAATATACCAGATACAGAGTTCAAAACATGGATTATAAGGATGCTTAGTGAATTTAGGAGAAGAGTAGAAGAACTTAGTGAGAACATAAACAAAGAGATAACAAACATAAAAGTGGAGCTAGAAAACATAAAAAAAAGACTAGTCAGAAATGAATATAACTGAGATGAAGACTATAAGGAAACAACAGTAGAGTAGATGAAGCGGAAGACCAAACAACGATTTTGAGGATAAGGAAGCAGAAGACACCCAATCAGAACATCGAAAATAAACAAGAACTGAAAAAATGGAGATAGTATAAGGAGCCTCTGGGTAACTTCAGGTGTACCAACATTTGTGTCATAGGGGTCTGGAAGGAGCAGAGAGAGAACAAGAAACTGAAAACTTATTTGAAAAAAATAATGATGTAAAACTACCTTAGCCTGATGAAGGAAATAGTTATACAAGTTTAGGAAGCACAAAGTGTCCCCCCAAAAGATAAACCTGAAGAGGCCCACACCAAGGCACATCAGAATTAAAATGGTAAAGGTTAAAGACAAAGAGAATATCTGAAAAATCGTAAGAGAAAAGCAGTTTATTACCTACAAGAGAGCTTTTATAAGACTTTCAGCTGATTTCTGAACAGAAACTCTGTAGGCCAAAAGGGACTAGCATGAAATATTTAAAGTGATGAAAACAAAGAAACTACAACCAAGATTATTCTACCCAGCCAAGCTATCATTTAGAATCACAGGAGATAAAGAGCTTCCCAGACAAGAAAAAGCTAAGGAACTTCAACAACACTAAAGCAGCATTGTAAGAAATGTTAAATGAGCTTCTTTAAGAAGGAGAAAGCAGACACAAATATAAATAATAAAATGGCAATAAATACACATCTATAAGCAATTACTTTAAATGCAAATGGATTAAATGCTCCAATCAAAAGACATATGGTGACTGAATGGATAACAAAACAAACCCTCCCATATGGTGTCTCCAAGAGACTGACTTCAGATCAAAAGACACAAACTGAAAGCAAAGGGATGGAGAAAGGTATTTCATGAAAATGGAAGCAACAACAATAGAAAAACGTGGGTAGCAATACTTGTATCAGGCAAAACAGACTTTGAAACAAAGGCAACAACGAGAGTCAAAGAAGGACTCAGCAATTTCACTTCTGGGTACCTATCCACAGAAATCCAAAACACTAAATTGAAAAGACACATGTACTCATGTAGTGATTGCAGCATTACCTACAATAGCCAAGATATAGAAGGAACCTAAGTTTCCATCAACAGTTGAGTGGTTAAGGAAGAAATGGTGCATATATACAATAGAATACAACTCAGTTATAAAAAGGAATGAAATCCTGTTATCTGCAACAACATGGATGGACCTAGAGGGCATTGGGCTAAGTGAAATAAGTCAGCCAGAGAAAGGCAAATGTCAGATGATTTTACTTATATGTGGAATCTAAGAAACAAAATAAACAAGTGGAACAGAAATAGACTCATAGATACAGAAAACATTTTGATGGTTGCTAGATAGGAGGGGTGTTGGTGATATAAGTGAAAAAGACAAGGGGATTTAGAAATACAAATTGGTAGTTACAGAATAGTAGTGGGCAAGCAAAGTAAAGCATAGGGTATGCAGTCAATAGTACTACAGCTATGTATGGTGTCAGATGGGTGATAGATTTATCTATGTGATGACTTCATAAGTTATATAAATGTCTAATCATGGGGTTGTACACCTGAAACTAACAAAGTGTATGTTAACTGTTATTGAAAAATAAAATAAATAAATAAATAAGAATAACAGGGAGAGGACAAGGTCTAAACAAGAGCAATTGATCACCAATGATAAGAATTCAAATATCAGTTGAGATATATATATCTAATACATACTCACACGCATATTCTTCAATATTTATTGATTATCTGCTATACAAAGTCAGGTATTATGCAGGCCCTGAGGACACAGTGGGGGATGAGAAAGACACCAATGGCCCCAGATATAAAGTGTCAGGAGGAGAAGATTTAGAAGAAGGTCCTGAATCTCATATCAGGGCCAGCAGCTTTCATCATTTACATAGGATATTATTTCTAGCTTAAGCACATCTTTTAACCATTAGAATTTAAGTTTTAATTTCAAGATTTTGTTTATTATTCTCATGATTATTTTAATTCTTGGCACTCAATTTTCATGCAAAGAGGAGAATTGAACCATAAGTGAAAATTCAAGTACACCATGTGGCAAACTGCTTATAATCTTGTCCCTTATTTTGAGCTGTTCTTCATTTACCAGGAATATAAAAGGTGTGCCTTGATGTCACCCCATGAGAAGTGTGCAGCTGACATTCTGTGCACTTCTACTTATGCAGAGCAAACACATATTTGATGTTAAGTGATTTTGGCAGTTTATGAGACATAGAAAGTATTTAAGGAAAAATTTTCAACACTTTACAATTATAAATATTAAATCTCATAATGAGTAAATTAATTGGTTGTTATAAGAAGATAACTTTTAGCACTTATACAGTTCAATAACAAATCAGATAGCTATATAACTTAATTCATTTGTTTTTTAATTTATTGTTTTCCCTATGAGAATGTAAATTCTATAAATGAAGATGTCTTTTCTCTAATTTTCTCTTTTTTATCACCAGTGGCAGGCACAGCACCTCACACAATAAGGCACCCCCATCCACAGAGTTCTCCATGTTTCTTTACTTCCCTCATCCTCTATCTCTAACACATCAGCAAAATAAGTTGCTTCTATCCCCAAAATGTATCCCGATCCATCCACTTTTCTCCATCTCTGCTACTACAACCAAGTCCAAGTTACCACCACTTCTACCTGGAACCACTGGTTCACTGTTTCTACCCCTATTCTCTATAATACATCCTCTGCATGGTAGCAGAGTCCCCAGTTTTTAAAATTTAAGTCAGATTATGTCACTCATCTCTTGCTTAAGCCCTCCAAGCTCTTTCTATATCACACAAAGTAAAATTCAAGCCCTTTACCTGCCTTATCAGCCTTACCTGGCTCCCACTTCTTCCTGTGTCCACATCTTCAACCACCTCCCTTTTGTTCCCTTCACACCTGCCACACTGGCACTATTTCTGTGGCTAATATGTGCCCAGCTCAGTCCTACTTTAGGGAAATTATATTTACCATTCCCTCAGCTTTAAAAGTCTTTTCCTTTATTTTTGCTCAACAAGTTCTTTTTTGTCATTAAGATCTTGTCTTAAACGCTGCCTCCTTAGAGAAGCCTAATCACCCAATGTTAAGTAGTCACAAGGCACTCCTCTCACATCACTATGTTTCATTCTCTTCATAGTAGTTATTACTTGTGATATTTTGTATATTTGTTTTTCTTCTGCTCAACAGAGGAAAACATAAGCTCCTTAGAGCATGAATCTTGTCCTTGTTGACTATTCTATACTCAGTGTGCAGGACAGTGCCAAGTCCATTGCAGACACTTAAAAATAGTTGCAACAAATTAATGAACAAGTGAAGGAATAAACAAATAAATAACAGTTCTACCTAGTTTGGATTGGATTTGTCAACAATAAAGTATATACAATCTTGTTGCACAAACTTCAATTCTGTTAGCTCTAGCTCAAAGGCCAACTTGAATTTAAACCCATAATTATTGGAACTACTTAGTATTGCCAAAGACTGTGAGCAATTCTCTACTGAAAAGATAATGCTAAATTGCCTGGAGTTATTAATTTTTGAGAATAGATGATTATCGATGCTGTTTTCTGACCTTTTCTGAGCTACAATAATCAGCTGTTATTGTTTATGTAATTTCATAACACCCATACCCCTCATCTCTTCCTAAGCTAATTCATATTTTATAAAATAAATTTAAATTAATTTTGTGAAGAAAAGTCATGGCACATTTTGAAGTACTAAACATATTTTGTGCTTTCATAACCACAACTGGAGCTCCCTGAATTCATGTTTAAACTGGTCTTTGCCAGTGGGATCTCAGTCCCTTACATTTGTCTCAGCTGTGGAGGTAAAACTCAGAGGTCTGGAGATGGATGGTAGCCAGGAGGATTAGGGGCACCAAGAAGGGCACCTTTGCTCACAAATATCTTCTTCCTTTCAGTAATTGGGTTTCATTTGAATTCATAATTTTCTCTTTTGAAATCCAAACAGAAGCAAAAACACCATTGGTGTCTGTCTCCTGGACATTAGAACTGTCCATGTAGACAATGAGTCTTCATTTTAGAGCATGGGTAGATCAGAGGACTCTGAAAGGAAATTTCATGGAAGATCTTTAAATTAGACGAGGCCAGAGGCACAGGACAGTACAGGAGAGTAGCTACCAGAAGATAAAGGAGATCAGAAAGATCCCGAAGTAAAAGCAGACATTTTTTAGGACTACTGTGGCAACAAGTTTAGGAAACTCTAGGGAGATTTATAAAATAGTGCAACAACATTTTGTTTTGTTCTTAAAGCCTAGAAACATGCTGGGCAGGTATTATTATATTTTCAAATAAAAAATCTGAGAATTATACAAGTTAAGTAACTTACTTAAATTCATGCAGCAGGTAAGAGTCAGAAATAAGAATTACACATTAGTTTTATGGGTTCTGGTCTTGTTTTTTTGCCCTTTATCATTCCTGCTTATGCTGTTGTCACTTGGGCTTCCTAGTACAACTGTCTGGCTAAACCTCAATCCTGACTGAACCCGTCCATGTATCTTCTCCCTTGCTTTTTCCTGAGTCACTGAACACTGAAGTGCTAAAGAAAATCCACAGATGACAGGAACCACTATAATCTCCTGATCTCTAAATACCTGGTCAGCTTGCTTTCCCTCATTCTGCAATGACAGTCTCTAAATGCTTCCTTTCCTACATCAGGTCCAGCACTTAAGCTTGCTTCAGAGTTTAAGAGTGGAAAAAGGAATCACTGATGAGAAGTGGTTTATTGTGCTCTTAATTTATTTATTAATTTACATACTTCCCTTAATTTAATTCCCTTAATTTATTGTGCCAGATTTACATACCTCCCTACATGCAAACTCATATTCTCCCTTTCTCTTGTTATAAGGAAGAAATTGCCTCTTCTGATACCAAAGGCCCATTAATTTACATTTTCTTAAAGACTTCACTTGATTATATCATGCATCTTCAAAACCAGTCTTTCTACTTAACATTCTCAGAATGTTCAAACATGCTCTGGGATGTCCTATCTTTTGAGAAGCTTTTCATTGAATTAACGTCTCCCCTTGGCTGTCTTGTCTTTTTCCTCTTCACAAATCAAGTTTCTCCAAACAGTTTACATACACTCTCTAAATCTTTCTCCCCAATCTTTCTTTATGCCATTCTAATCTGAGTCCTCTCACAATATCCCTACCAAGAACAGTTCAGAAAATATTCCCAGGAAATTCACCAGTAAACTGGTTTTGGCCAAATTTAATACTATGTCCTTAGTCTTCACCTTAGATGATTTCATAACTAAGGCCAGTTTCTCACTCCCTCCCTGCTCCTGGCTCCTTCCTGCTTTTCTTTCTAGCATTCTACTCACTTGTTTTTATTTTTTAGAAATTGAACTTATAAAATGGAAGAAATCCATTTTATCAATGGAAGAAATTTTTTTGTGCCATTTTTTTAGTGGAGCATATCATTTATTTATGTCACATCTTTTTCCAGGAAGTATTCATAATGACTTACAAAGATACATAAAACACATTGTTGGTAACACACAGAAGTGAGGAGTGATGGATTCAGGACAGGGAGAAAACTTAAGATGCAAACAGGAATAAAATCTATACACAAAGTATGTGGACTGAAGTCATAAGTATTTGTTAGAAGATCACAAATTTTACTTTCTTTTTTTAGGAGCACTTCAGAGAGAAATACAGGGTGGGGGGAAAGTAGGTTTATAGTTGTGAGTACATGAAACCAAGAGTTTATTCTTGCATTATTATTTATTAATTTATGGATATTTATTGTTAATTTTCTATGTTAACAACTATAAACCTATTTTTGCCCCATCCTGTATAATCAAAACTGGTTCAGTGACCATAAGAGAAAAAAAACAATTTCTGCCTTGGGCAGTTTTTCTGTCCAAAGACTCCTTGTATTGAGAAACTGAACTACATCCTTAAGTAAATATGCCAAGCATTACAAAGGGCTGTGTTTTGTTTTGTTCACTTGTTTTTAAATCTTCATCTTAGTTCCACTCTAACCTATTGATTTTCTTATGTAAAAAACAAAAGGAGGAACAATGACAACAACAAAAAAACCAACCTACTCTCTGTTTTATATGCTTTAAGTTGACAACTAATTTTTTCATTATATATTTTATATAACAAATTATATAATTTCTACCATATTGTAAATTGTAAAATTTTATTTTTAACTGTTACATCATAATTTCAAATGTATATAGTAGAATATAAATATATACAGCTTTGAAATCTACTCTCACCAATTTAAAATATAAATTAGTATTGAGCAGTTGGAAATTTTGCAGTTGCTATTTTCTCCTTGAACTAATGTTTTATTTCACTTCAAGAGAGTCTTATTCTAATATATTTTATGTTAGAATATCTTATATGGATCACCATAACAACTTATATGAAGCAGAAGTGCAGATACAAATATCAATCCTATGATTATTTTAAAACTTCCAAAGATATAACTCTAAATGTTAAACATTTTCATCTGGACTGAGTTATCATGATTATTAACAGTACATATTTGTCAAAATAACCTAATATATTAGAATTACAATTTACAGACCTAAAGCAATAAAAATGTAATTATATTGGGGATTTGTTTTTAATGGGACAAGTAGAGCTTTTTAAAATTAGTTCATATTTCCACTGATGAATATGAATTAAGGGTAGAGTGAGATGAAACTCCAAATTTCTATTTTTCATTTCTATAACTGTAAATGATGAAAAAATTTGTTCACAGATACAAGTAGATAGCAATAGGAAGAGAGTATTGAGTTCCTTCCAAGTTATGTGCCCCAAATCCTGTGATCTATCATTAAAACCATTTTAATAATCTACCAGATGGTAATTGCTTTTCAATTTTATTAAGAGTAAAGAATGGAAAACCAAATGGCTTATAGAAAAGATTAATTACTTATTCATTAGTCATCGACTTTCTCATAGTGGTCAACAGCACTTCAGATTTTCATTTATACCCAGCAGTAAAGTAGTACTGTGAAATAAGCAGTAAAATAGTCCTGAAGAGTAAATGATAGTAAGTAGTGCTTGGGTCACAGTAGGACTTGGAATGGGTCAGACATACACCTATCATTTGTAAAAAGGGAGAAGAGGAATTATAAACAGGAAAATGGGAAAGAAGAATTAGTATGAAGCTGCAGGCTACTTCTTGGACAGATCAAATTAAAGATCTGAAAACTGAGTGCCACAAATTTATCCATGTACTTCTAGGGGTATGCATTACTCAATTTAAAAATTTATGGCCTAACCTATCTCAAAATATTGGAGTAATTCAAGACTTAGTTCCTGGTCCTCTTCTCTGTTTATATGTTTTCAAGGTAATCTCTTAATTTTCTTGGCTCAAATGATTCACAATTATGTCCCTAGCCAGATCTCTCAGAGTTTTGATCTGTATGTTCAACTGCCTGTTTTATATCTTTACTGTGAATTCCTCATAGGCATCCTAAACTGAACATTGTCTTAAGTAAAACTTATATTCCAACTTTGCATCTTCACCAGTCTTTGCCAATTGCTAGGCTCCATGGATCAAAGTCATCCTTTGTTAATTCTACTAGAGGGTAAACTCTGAGGAATTAAGGATATAGGATACCCAGTACAAGATATGAGGTCCAGGACAGAGAAGACACTGATGCTTATCTTAAAGAAATACCACTTCTCCTCACATCCTACTCTAATTAATCATTAAGCTTTATCAAGTTTACTCCTTAAATATATTTCAAAATTTTCCCACTTCTCTCAGTCTTTTTGTCAGCTTCTAGTCTCAGTTCCTATAATTTATCACCCGAATTACTGCAGTAGCTTCTTAAACTGCACTCCTTGCAAGTGTTCTTGTCAGCCAACTCAGACTCCCACAGCAATGAGAGTGATCTTTAGAGACAACAATTCAATTCAGCCATTTTCTTATTGGAACATTTAAAGTTTTACGTTGCTTTTAGAAGGATAAAGAACAAGTTACGTACTATGGCATCCAAGGTTCTCTCTGCCTGATTTCTCATGTGCACCTCTCCATTTTCAGCTTGTGCCTGTCCCCCTTACCAACTCCAGTCCACGTGGCCTCTTCCCTATCCCTCCTCAGGCTTTTGGGCACATGGTCTCTGCCTGAAGACTCCTCCAGCCCTTTTCACTTGGCTTACACATGTGCTCAGCTTAGATGTCTCCTGTATAAGGCTTCCCTTGGACACCCTGGACTACATTAAGTGGTGCCATTACAGCTTACGTACTTTCATAGCACTCATTTTGACTCTAAATTTGTTCATTACTCTTCCAAACTGGAAGCTCCAAAAAGACATACATCCTGTTTTTCTTCTTTTCCTGCTCTATCCCTAGCTCCAAGTATCTGACACACAGCAGAATACTCAGTATTTTCGGACAAATGGGTAAAAAAGTTTGGGAGTAAAATGGAAGGCTCAGTGTCAGTTAATGAATACTTGTTTTACTCCTTATGTTTGTCATTTCATTTAGTTTTCCAACTTCAGTGACTTGTCACAGGAGTAGGTGACGGGCATCAGCTCACTCAAGATGTTGTATCCCACTGCACTGAAAATCCCGAGACCAGCTCCTCTCATTCCCCACACTCATATAGAGGTTGCTCTGCACGTTCCCCTTTTTGATTTAGATTTGCATGTTTGATGGCTCAACCCAATGTCAGAGAAGTGGAAAGGCAGAGGAGATGAATTTATGGCACATAAAGTGGCTCTGATATTCGCACACCCAGCCCCATAATTAATGGATAAGATACCTTTGAATGAAGCTCTAAAACATATGATTTTACAATAATACCTACCTGGGAAATAAAAATTAAAAGACTTATTTGTGTTTTAACACATACATGAACAGAGGAAGCAGAAATAATTCATTCTTTAATCGACTGTTTTCTGAAAGAAAGCATAGCTCCCCCACCCCCGCACCAATGTGTGCCTATTTTAAAAGGTAATTTAGTACTAAATTAGATTGTAATATTTAAAGAAGTTAATGGAGGATAAAAGAAGGGAAATTATATTAATGTTTAAATTAGTACAGGGTATTGTGAATTATAAGCTGGGGCCCTAATAGCTGTGTTCTAACTACAAGACTAACTTCTGCAACTAAAAGTGATTTTGGCTGATTTCAGATAATAGGTGGTTCTTCACAAACCAATTATGGGTCACTTGCCTGAGGTTGACTTGTAAATTGTTTTAACTCAGAGTGTTGCAGTAACACCAATGCTGAACATCTTTGGAAGCTTGATTTTTCTCCCAGTAAAAACTGTTATTCTTAATTCATTCATCTGTGATGTGTAAACAAGTTTCTGCTCTATAATTTTTAAACCAAAAAAGTAGTAAGTAGTACTGGAACCAGTTTTCAAACATTGCAACCCAGAAATGTATGAATAACAGCTTACCTGGGAATAGTTAGTTTTCCCCCAGTAACTGTCAGAGTTTTTAATCCCTTCTACAAAGTTGTTCATTAGAGTGTAATAAACAACTTAAATGTTCACAAATAGGGTAGAAGTAAGTAATGTTACATCTATATGACATGGAGCTATGCAGATATTTAAACTAATGTTTGCAAAGTATGTTTTATGTAAGAAAATTACCATCTTGTAATATTAAATGAAAAAGACAAACTAAAAAGTTTATATAAAAATCTGCCCTGAGTATGAAGGTATATAATAAATAGATCCTTTTGGTGATGCAATTACAAATGATCCAAATTTACTTTGTAAAATCTATAATTCCCAAATTTTCACAATGAATATGCATTACTTTCTAATTAATGTACAGAGGTGGGTGGGTGTGTAAGAGAAACATGGATCAGTTGGCTCTCGTGTGTCTCTAACCTGGGACCCAACCTGGCTCACAACCCAGGTATGGCAATCGAACCAGCGACCTTTAGTTTTGCAGGACAATGCCCAACCCACTGAGTTACACCAGTCAGGGTGGGAGAGGAATCCTGAGAGACCAGGTTGCCTGGCTTGGACCGGGCAGGGTAAACGCTGCCTTGAGAGGAATGCCATACAAGTCTCCATTTTAATGTTGTCACAGCCCCCGCACAGGAGCTGAATGAATGTTAAGTATCTCTGACAGCTTTATGATTTTGGCCTCTAACTAATAAGCCAATTTGCAATGATCTGATGCTTGCAAAAATCTAACCACATTAGGTCTTTCTAAATAATGATACAATTTATAACTGTTAAAAAAAACCCATTCTTGAAAATAATTGGTATTACCACTGAACTAGAAACCAGGATATTATTTGAGTGTCTCCCCCAACCCCCAATACTGTTTCCCAAACCATTTTGCTTTGGTCTAGTTTCCAAAGAGCTATTTGCTAAAACCAATGTCAAATAGAGTTTTAGAAATTTAGAATGACAAATTGACTTTTTAGGAGATTATTGGAAGTAAATAATAACAAATGCCTTATCAGCATTTACAATTGTGACCAGCTCCTCACTTTAGAAATAGGAATGTAATAAAATTTGCATCTTCTCAGAGCCACAGATTTAACTAAAACAAAGGGTTAGTTTCCTGGCTGTGATGATAGCATTCCTGAACACCTCAGACTGTTAACAAAAGTCAAATGATCAGAATTTGATTTTAAAACTAAAAATTTGCAATGATCCTCTAATGTCCTCATTTTATGGAGAAAGCTGCAAAGCTTGTGTAACCAGCTCAAGGCCTCAGAGCTAGTTAGTGGCAGAGATACCCAGGTCTCTCTCATCTTCACTAGAGCAGTGCATCTTGGTAACTTTCATTCTGAACTGGGAGTTTAGACTAGACCTGCAAACAATGCCAGAAATTGGTCCCTGCATACAAGTGGGGGCTGTGATTAAATCAAAAGATTTCTGTACCCATGCAACTAGTCTTGAGAGATGTGAACAATCATGTCTGTGTCTTAACAATCCTATTGCTCCTTTGCCAGGAATCAATATATTCTTTTTTTCCTTAAGTATCCTTGGATAACTGGACTTTATAAAACCCAGTCTGAATTAATCCTCCTAAATTTTAATGTACTTCAGTGATTTGTGTTTGGCTTTTGAAAATACAAACTCTACTCAGGATCATTTTTTATCAATTATTGATATTTTAGCAGCTGGAATATAGGTCAAATACCTGTTAGTTTGTCTAGGAAGTGGGAGTATGGTGCAATATTTGCCTACTCTAAAGATTATTTAGACCTTGCAGGCACAGAGGCCAAACCAAAAGTGTTCTCTACTTGGCGAACAGATTCAGTAGCTCTCCTAAGTGATAGACCTTCAAATGAAGTATGTCAATAACTTGACAGCAATATGAAGAAGTCACGAGCTTTCTGAAACTAGAAAAAGATATCCTCAGATTTACAAATAAGAATATAAATTTTATGTCAGAAAAGAATGACTGGATTTTATAACAGATTTATTGAGATATAACTTACATACTTTAAAATTCACCCTTTTTTTAAAGTGTGCAATTCAGTGATTTTTGGCATATCCTTAGAGTTGTGCAATCATTGGCACTATTTTATTTTAGGAAATTTTCATCATATCCCAAAGAAATCCTATGCTCATTACCAGGCCCTGGCAAACACTCATGTACTTTCTATTTATATGGATTTCTTTATTCTGGACATTTCACAAAAATAAAATTGTACAATATGTGATCTTTTGCATCTAGCTTCACTCACTTAGAATACTATATTTAAGATTCTTCTGTGATGTAGTATGCACCAGTACTTTATTCATGGCATAATAATATTTAATCATATGCATATCATAATTGATTCAATTCATCTGTTGGATGGACATTTTGGTTGTTTCTACTTCATGGCTATTAGAAATAGTGTTGCTATGGACATTCATGGGTTGCCCTCTGTTTTCAATTCTTTTTGAATATATTTCTAGGCATAGAGTTGTTTATGTGGAAACTCAACTTTTAAGCAACTGTTTTCCATAGAGGCTGCACCACGTCATCTTCTCACTAACAGTGAATGAGGGTTGTGATTTCGCACCCTGGCTAACATTTGTCTTTATCCATCTTTTTGATTATAGTCACCATTTTGGGTGTGAAGTGGTATCTCATTGTTGTCCTGGTTTTCAGTTCCCTAAAAAATGATGATGTTGAACACCTTTTTATGTGCTTATTAGCCATTTGTATGGTCATCTTAAAAACATCTATTCAGATCTGTGGTAGGCTGGCTAATGGCTCCTCAAGAAAGTCTAACTCCTAATCTCTGACCTGTGAATGTTACATTACAGGTCAAAGAGACTTTACAAAAATATGTGGTTAAATTAAGAACCTTGAGATGGAGAGATTATCCTGATCATTTGGGTGAGTCAAATGGAGTTCACAGGAGTTCTTTAAGAAGGAGGCTGCAGAGTTACAGTCAGAGAAAAGACATGATAACAGAAGAAAAGGTTGGACTGATGGTCTTTGGAGAAGAAGAAAGTTATGAGCCAAGAAATTCAGGTGCCTTCAAAAAGCTGGGATTTTAAAGGCCAGGAAATTGATTTTCTCATAGGTCCTCTGAAGCCATCCTGCCAACATCTTGAATTTGTTCCAGTGAGGCTGATTTTAGATTTCTGACCACTGGAAATCTAAGATAATAAATTTGTGTTATTTTATGTCACTAAGTTTGTAGTAATGTGTTAAGGTAGTGATAGAAAACTAACACAAAATCCTTTGCTAATTTTCAAATTGAGTGATTTGTCTTTTTATTGTTGAATTGTGAAAAATTCATTGTATATTCTGGATACACGTTCCTTATTAGATATATTACTGTAAATATTTTCTCCCATTCTGTGGGCTGTTTTTTCCATTTTCTTTTTTAAAGACTTGTTTATTAATTTTTAGATAGAAAGCAAGGGAAGACAAAACAGAAGGAGAGGAACATCAATGTAAGAGGGAAATTTTGATCAGTGGCCAATCATAGGGGCCCTGACCGGGGATCAAATCTGCAACTCAGGCATGTGCCCCAATTGGGAATTGAACTGATGACCTTTTGCTCTACAGGATGACACCCAATGAATTGAGCCACACTGGTCAGGGCTTTTCTAAAAAAAAATAAAAAGTTTCTTGATGGTATACTTTGAAACACAAAAGTTTTGAATTTTGATGAAATTTGATTTATCTGTTTTTTTCTTTTGTCCTCTTGCTTTTGGTATCATATCAAGAAGCCACTGCCTAATCCAGGGTCCTAAAGATTTATTCTTCTGTTTTCTTCTAAGAGTTTTATAATTTTAGCTCTTACATTCAGGTCTATGACCCACACTGAGTTAATTTTTGTGTATGATATGAGGTAGAGCCAAACTTAATTCTTTCGCATGTGCATATCCAGAAGCCTTGGAATAATTTGTTTAAAAAAGGCAGAGGGAGCATGTCTTCTATAAAATTATTTCATTGAACCCATACAGGGATTTCTGTTTAGATTACATAATAGTTGACAAAAATAGGAAAACTGTTGGAGATGTCTTTCCAGCTATGACTGTATGTGGGTGCCTGGTGTTCTACCAGATGCATAGCTGAAATTATTCTTTTTGTTTAGTAATTTTCATTTGTGTAGTTCTAAGTTGGGAACTTGTCATTACCAGTCACCATGGAACCACTTGCTAAGTGATTTTTTTCTTATCTAAGCAGGGTGTCAACACATTTAGAACTAATATTGATGGAGAAAATTAAAGGACAGAGGGCTGTTCCCTCTCACCCCTTTTCATTCTTGTGGGTATAGAAGGAAGGAAATAATCCATCAGAATGAGCCCAGAGACCCTAACCACACTTCTTTCTAAGAAGAGAGCTTGTGTAATATGCACTGGATGATGAAGTCCCTCTTATGAAGATCTTGTTCATGTCAGCAGACAGGCTTATGTGTTTGTGTTAGCTTCAGAACAATAATGGGAAAAAATTCACTTGGCTTTAAAGACAATGAGAATCTCCCTTTCAACGGAAAATCTGGGATAATCATAGTCATTTGGGGCAATAATCAGTTGGGTTACAGTGGAAACTGATAGGCCGGACTTGGTGACTCATGAAGTTTTGGTTTGGAATTGTCCAAACTCATGGAAGTTCAATGTGAAGAGGTACTCCAAAGCTTTAGCAATCTCGTGCTGTTTCCCTAACTGAAAATCTTTTATTTCCTTAAACAGTTTGAAAGTGGAGTTTGGGCATAAGTTTTAGAACATGATGCTTGGAAGCTGGTGCTTTTCATTTGCATAGGAAATGTTAAAGCATAGGTTTGTCATCTCCGTTTTCAAGCTGTATGATGTCTTCAGCTCCTGATAATCGCCAATCACTTTTCCTCTTTTTCCTTTTCTTCCCCTTCCCCTCTCCCTTTCTTCTGATGTTCTTATTTTAAAATCACTAGTGAGTTACTGAATATAAATTAATAAAAAAGCAAATGAGGGAACTACCAAATGACAGCCAAAGGAATGATACAGTAGTTTATACACAGAGGTTATACACTCGAAACATTGGTATTTGACCTCTCTCATCTTTGATCAGTATAGTCAAACCTCATTGTGATAAATATTATTCTTGTTTTAAATCAACATGTCTATTATCTTGGCTTCTATAAGGACAAAGCCAACCTGACCTGTAAACAGACACCGAAAGAACAAATGAAACAGTGGACTTAGAGAAAACTTGTTTTTTTCATCTTGTCTGGGAGTAGAAATGATTGTGCTGAGGGCTAAGAGATTATTTTGTGTCACTTGTCAAGAAACTGGCAAGCAGCCATCTTTAGTGCCTGCCACTACATGCTGCTTTTGTGTTGTGGACAGGTTTAATAAATGTACTGTTGTGTAAAATGTCATTACCGCATCACCGAGCAGAGGCTGTCATGTGATAGCTCTTCCCCAAGATGACAGATCAATATTGGTCCTCGGCAACCCAGGGACTTGAAGACACACAGAGGGCATTTTTATGGTTCATATTCAAAAGTAGAAATAAAAATCATTCTTTAAAGCATGGAAATATATCTATTTTGCTCTGGAAGAAAACCTAGTGTTATTTTTTAAATGTTCTGACTTTAAAGGTAGGTAATGTATCAACTTTTAATGATGAATTCTAAAAGAAAAAAACACAAATGACTAGTAACATTTTTTTTAAGGTTCAATTTTACTGTTAATCAAATAAATGCAAAGCAAAGAAGCATATCACTGTTTGCCTTGGTAAACGGCCCCAAACTACGTCTGTGCGAGCACAGGCAGCGCTGACAGTGCCATAAAATGGGCCCTCTCTGGGACTGTCGGTGGGCGGAGAATGTGGTGCAATCCTTCTGAAAAGAAATTTATGAATGTGTATCACAATTCTATAAACTATTCACACTTTTTGGTCCAGAAATTCTATAAATATACCCTCAGAAAATTATGAGAAACAGGGTCAACAGTGTCTTCCAAAAGACTGCCAGTTATTTAAAATGCTAAGAAAATAAAAATAACCTAAACTCTAAACAATGTGAATAGTAAATATATTAAACAGCAATTAAAACACTTGTAAAGGTTTTTTTAATGATATAGGGAGTGGTTTATAAAATAAGGTTATGTGAATTTAAATAAATGATAGATATTAGAACTAATCTAAACTAAATAAAGAACAAAATAGCAAAACCAAATAGCAGAAATAAATGTACAAAATATATTAGTAGTTATTGACTCTATTTTATGTAAAAATCAATGTGTTCAGTTTTGTATAGTTTGTCTACTCTTCTGCATTTTATACATATCTCAAAAGACCATTTTTAGATCCATCAACACATGCGCACAAAAAGTTATATTTGAAAATAGGTTGTCCAGAGAAATTAATCTAAACCACATACGCTCTCTTGCCTGGCCTCTTAGCTCTCGTCACCCACTCTTCCTGAAGCTTCTGGCTCTCTCCCTCACTCTGGCTTAGACTCACATCTCCAGCCGTCAGATGTAACAACACATCTCAGCTAGTCCCTGTCTCTGCTGTCCCTGCCCTTGGGGGACTGGTTTCTACCCTATTTCTGACCTTGGTGCTCTCCCTGCTTCTGACTATTCAATGCCTCTTGCTTCCAGGCATGCAAAGGGTCTGAGACCAGCTGTGAAGCCTGTTCAGCATTTCTGAACTTTAATATGTGGTGGTACTGGCAGCAGCCTCAACAGGGAAGTCAGGTTGCAGCCCAGCCATAAGTGAATTTCAGGGACCATAATTCCCTAGTGTCCATATTAGTTTTTAATTGCTATGTGACAAATTACCACAAGTTTAACAGTTTAAAGCAACATATATTTAGTATCTCAGTGTTTCAGTAGATCAGGAGTCTGAGGACAGCTTAGTAGAATCCTCTCCTCTGGGTCCCACGTGGTCACCATCAAGGCATCACCTGGATGGCATTCCTTTTGGGAGTTTAGGATCCTCTTCTGAGCTCAAGTGGCTGTTGAAAGAATTCAGCTGTGTGACTGGTTTCTCTCGTCCTGCTAGCTGTGGACTGGGGACTGCCCTCAGGTACTTGCCGTGTGGCTCTCTCCATAGGTCTTCTTACAACATGGAAACTTGCTTCATCCAGGCCAGCAAGGCAATCTGTTTACCTTTACAGTGCTCACTGGATTAGGCTGGGCTGACAGAAAAATCTCCCTTTTGACTAACTCAAAGTCAACTGGTTAGAAACCTCAATTACATTTGTGAAATCTTATTTGCCAAATAAAGCAATATTACTGCAGGAGTGATATCCCTTCATATGCACAGGTCCTACCCACACGCAAGGGGAAGGATTTATACAGTGATATGGGTCACTGGGGAGTCACCTTACAATTCTGTCTGCTGTAAGTGTTCATCTCTGGCTGTCATAGACTTGAGGCTCAAGTTCAGCATTCTGTTAAATGGCTGGCTCTGTACACTGAGTTGTGTTGAGGGCCTTTGAATTTTATACAACTACTTCATACTTACTATTTCATTTAATCCTTACCACAGCTTCCTGAGATATATGCTTCTATCTCTAATTTACCCGTGAGGAAACTGGAGGACAGAGACCTTAAAAAGAACTCCAAGGTCACATAGCTAGAAAATAGAACTTGAAACCCAGGTCTTCTGACTCTAAATAGTATGCTGTTTTTCCCACATCATTTTTCTGTAGCAACCATTGAGATCCGAGCTCAGTTTGGAGCTTGACCTAATTAGGAAGAAAGTTACTTTTCTCCTCATCTGTGTCTGAAATACAACTTAGAACTTAAAAGACATTAATATTAGAGCCAGACTTTCTGGGTTCAAATTCTGGCTCCCACATTGACCAGCAGTACAATCCTGTGCAATTTACTTAATTTTCCAGTTACTCGATGTTCTACTCTAAAACATGGGATGATAAAATTATGGGTCTAACCAAATTGTTATACAGTTTAATGAGTTAATACCAGAAAAGTACTTGGCACATTGAAGTACTACATTGGTCTCAGCTATTACTATTATTGATCTGATTATTATATTTTGATTAATGTAAAATCCATATTACTATTCTGTTTGAGCCAGCTCATCATCTTACTTTTCTGGGCTTTAGATAATCTGAGAATTTTAATATTATTTCATTATCAAAAATATAATTTAAAATGGAAAGTATACATTTAAAAATTTTTAAGTGTCTCTAACCCATAGGCAAAACCAAAGAATTTGTCAAATAAAACTGTTTATGAATTTTTTTGAATGAAGGAAACATATCAGATTCAGTTGACTACATAAAGTTGAGAATAGAAACTGTTTTAGTATCATACACGCTCTTAAATGGGCGTTAGTTCTCCTATATTATGACCGAGAGAAAAAGAAATGTAGAGAGATAGGAACAGGAAGCTTAGGGAAAGATACAGAAGATGAAAGGAGCCTGAAAGAAAGGCAGAAAGAATGAGGAGAAAGGGAATAAAACACCGTAGAGAAAAAGGGAAAGAAACAGAGGCAAGACCAGAGGAAAGACTACCGAGAGGCAGAGAGGGCAGGTAAGAAAAAAGGGGGGAACTTTGCTAAAATGTATTGAGCACCTACTATCTAGCTGGCATAACTAGGGACTTAGGTTATCTCACTGAATCCTCAGAACAACTCAGTGAAGTAGCTATTATTGTCATCATTTTACAGATGAGACACAGTGACTAAAAGAGTTTATCTTTTCCAAGGTCAATTATGTTAGTATAGAGATATGAGAAACTGTATCTTTCCAGAGCCTATTGTAATGTGCTGCTTCCCTGTCCATAAGGACTAACCCTGAGATACCCACTCCTTACAGCTTATTGGTCCAGCTTCAAGCAGTGTTCTTGTTACACTGAGAAAAGACTCCTTAGGTGGGCTTGGCTGATACTGCCTCTTAACACTACCTTACAATGTTATTTACTTTGGTCTTTAAATTCTAGATAAAGTAAAGTACCATATGGTTGATACCTCAGGATAAGCCATCTTTTTCTGAGCCTCCATTCCCTCATCTTTAAAATGTATGCTTTGAACTAGATAAATTTCCACATTCTAAAAACCTATACTTAATGTCATGCTGCCAGATTTTAAATTATGTTGGAACTCTCAGATGTTCCCAAGCCATTCAAGTTCAAGGCATGAAGCAGTGGGGTGAGAAACAATCTCATCAGCAGTAGCAAGGATCTATCAAAATGAAGTGGAAACCCACACCATAGCCGTCTTCACACAGACAGAAGGCTGTGATGTGGATTGGGTGTACATATATTTGGTTTCTCAGGACAACTATTCAAGAGTTTTGCAGGTTGTTTATCACACAACTTCAGGAGGTGATATTCACGTACACATTCATAGGCCATGGCTCTGGCTCCAGGAAGCTGATACAAAGACCAGTGGGTAGAGGTTACAGTGAAGAAAACTGGCTTAGTAGAAAAATAACAATTTTTTTGTGATGTTTAGAGTTTCCCCTTAACATTGTGAAAACTTTATGAGTTTTTAGGCAGAGATCATGTAACAGAGGGAATTCTACGATTAAATGAGAGACTAGTGAGCACATAAATGACATCCAGGACTTATTTTTGGATGTATTCAAAGCTTGCAGAGTGATCTTAAAGTCTTTAAGTATTAATTTCCTGAGTCCATATTATAATGGCTATAATAATGGTACATAATATACATAAATGTACACAATATGTATGTAATAATGGTAGTTTATATTTTTATTTACTTCTATCTATCATCTATCTATCTATCAATTATCTTAGCCCAATACCTTACATGATCAAAGCTCAATAAATATAAATTATCATTACACTTATCTTTTTACCACTATTAAGTGATCCTTCCAGAACAGCAGAACTTCCTTTTATCTCCATGGCATAATATTGCCACCCATGCTTGCAGGCAAAGAATGGTGGCGCTCTCAGAAATGCTACTTTTCATTCTTAACTGTAGGCTAAGCATGTAACATATAGTACGAAATAATGATTGTGGCCCACCAATTTCTGAATTATCCTCTAACAGCTAAGTATCCAGCATTAGCAGACCCAGTGCCTACCATGGCTTGCAGAATTACATATCATCTATTTCAAACTGTTCATTCTGTAGCAGGGATCTTTCTTCACTCAGAAATTAATTTTGTCAAATCAGCTTGAAAATTCCATTGTCAAAAAGCATGTGTTGCCTGAGGGAGAGTCACTCATTTCTTTTCTTGTTGAGAGGAGATGCAGATGTACCTTAAAAAAAATTGTGATTCACCCCCACAAGCTGTAAAGATGCAGCTGTCAAAAGTGATCCCTGCATCAGAAGAATTGAGTAGAGTACAAAAGTGTCCTTGGCTGCTTTACAAGGAATCCTGTAAACTAGCTTATTTATGCTAAGTGAAGAAACAGACTGAGGAAAGCCCATGAAACTTCCATTTGTGCTACTTAGGTCATTGTCCTCACTGTGGCTCCATGCTGGCTGAAGTCATTCTTACCTACAGGACTTTGCTTGTGCTAACCTCCCCCCTCATTAATGTATCCTGCTCCTTCCTCTTCCCATTCATTTGGCAAGAATTTATTGATCAACTTCTTTATATAACTGCCTAGTCTGAGAGGATTACAATTTGGTAGAGGCACTAAAATAACATGAGGACATCTTTTTCTCCCCAAGGAAATCTTTTCTAATTGTCCCAATTCACAAAGGGTTTTAGCTAGTGTTTTGATCTCTGACAGAATTTTATATATTTACTAATTGCCCCGACTAGGTAACTCTTAATTCCTCAAATAATCTTCAGTTCTTTAAAAAGAGGGGCCCTGACTCAAGCAGCTACTGCTCTCACCCGAGCACTATCAGCTCTGCTCCACCCAAATACTTCCTCTCACCTTGCGGTCTTCATCCAAGTCAAGTGGGTTTCCCTCTGTTGGGACAACTTGCTCTTTCTCCCTCTGTGTTCTCATTCAGATTTGTGGAGTTAGTGAAGTCTTAATTATTTTTTAAGACAAAGAAGAGAATCTTCTTATGGAATAGTTTTCTAGACATGGTCCAAACTCTGATCTAAAGCCCTTACAAATGGCTGCTGAATCTATAACTATTGAATAGACATAGTGTCTATACATCATGTTATTTGTTAATTTTACTTAAAATATATTATTTTCCTGTACACTTTATTATTTGCTCATCAGCTGATAGGATTCTTCTCTCCAACCAGACTGAAGGTCGAATGCAACAGAAGATCTATCTGCATGCCCTCCTCCCAGTGCCTGGGCTGATGAATGTGATAGCCGTCAACAAGCGCAAATTACATACCACTTGAAATTCAATAGATAATGGGAGACCTGAAAAGTCACTACAAAACACTTTCTTGCACAGCCTTCTCTGTTAAGTATAGAACTTTTGTAGTTATTATTCTCCAAAGGTACAAACGCGTCTCACTGATATGGCAGATTTACTTTCCAGATGATTCTAATGTTTCATTTCTTTACCTGAGCCTGCCATCCTCTGCTGCAGCACCTCCTGGTATGATCTTCGTAATAAATATGCCAGGGTCATCTCCAATATGGGGATTATCTGTCCCTCCAGCAATACTGAATCCCAGGCCAGAATTCCCCTGTAGAAACAATAAGTAGACGTTAAATGATGTGGCTGTCACCCAATCTCAGTTCCCCTTGCACTCCGTCTTATCATCTCATGGCTTAAATGGAAGTCAGGTGACAACAGTCCTGTGCGCAAAGCTATAAAGTGTACTGCACTGTCAGCGGACAAAGAAAGGTCGGAAAAAACACTCAAGTTCGTTCCTGCGCTGCAAGCATTCAAGGGGCCTTAGAGTGTTGCTTATTCCAGAGGCCTTATATTTTTACTTTTAAGAAATGTTTCCCTTACGCAGCAATAAAAATGATCATTTTAAAGTAGAAAATAAAAGATTACAAATTATGTAATATAAAAATACAAAAAATAATCACTATCAATTGTAAAAATTATATACAAATATGAAAAAAGAATGGAAGAAAATGAGTTACATGAAAACATTTGATTTGGTAGAATAGTGAAATTTGGATATTTTCCTTTTATTATTTTCAGTATTGTTGTTCCAGTAATGTTTATTCATCAAATAACTGTGTTTCTATGTAACAAGGAACTTTGATTTCAGAAGTAAGGGCTGCTTCTAAAGTCATAATGTATGTGAGATACTTTTCAGTTATAAACAGGTTTTAATTTGCAGTACATGTAGAAAAGGAAAGCATTAATGCTGCAGCAGGTAATTTTGAATAGCTTTTTTCTAATAAAGCAGATTACTTCTGCTTTAGTAATTCTGCAGATTATAGTAATTAATATCAAATATACAATATAAACTTCTGAAATTTATATGTAAGACAATTAAAGTCTCCTTAAAATTCACAAATCATCTTACTTAACATATTTCTTATTTACATATTCTCTTTATATCTATCTCCATGGCTACATTATACTTCCACATTATAATTTTCTTTTCTAATTTACATTATACTTTAACTTGTCTCCGTACAGCTAAGTAGTCTTTATAATTATTTTATTTTATTTATTTTTTAATAATTTCTCATTTTAAATGACTAAATAATTATTTCATCAAGGTCATATACCATCATTTATTTAAATAGTCCCTGGCCACTGGATATTTTGTGTGTGTGTGTGTGTGTGTGTGTGCGTGTGCGCGCGCATATGTATGTGTATATATACATATACACACACACTTTTATGACAAATATATCTTACTAAATTTATGATCACTTGATTAAGTTCTGTTCTTGGGTAAAAAGAAACGAGGACTAAGAACTTGGTAGTTAATGCACAAAATTAATTAGGGCAGACAATTAATAAAAAAAGTTCAATGTTAAGAGAGATCAGCTATAAACTGTCATACCACTGTAAAATCAAGATACTGTTTACCAATTTTATGGATTACATTAATAAAACTCTAAACTCCAGAGGGTTGTTTTCACAATTGCATATTTTTATTAAAAAGGTTTAAATTAATAATTCAACCATAGTGACTAAAATCCCATGTCTTTATATTTCTAACATTTCTCAAATTTTGATTGATCTTTGAAAAATTCCAATGTTCACTGAACAGAGATATTACATAGTAGCAGTCATATAATCATGAATTTTACATTTATTAAACACCAGCTCTGTGCTTGGCACTAGACTGAGCCCTAGTGTTACAGCACTGAATATGTCAATTTCTGGGGCACATGAATGGGCTAACAAGAGAAGAAACATAGGGACTTTTCTTGAAGGTGAATAGCAGTTAGTTACTTTTAAGGCAATCACTATGAGAGCTGGGGAGGAGGACAGAATGTTCCAGGCAGATGGAAGAACATAATGTAAAACTCTGAGGTGAGAAAGGGGATGACAGGTTGGTCCAAGAAACAGACAATAAGGCTGGAACAAAGAAAGGAAGGAGAATTAGATTAGATGAGTCTTTATCATGAGATTCTTCAGAGCAGAATGCATATAAATCCAGCTTTGGTTTTAAGTACCTATTGATACTAGATGACTGTATCAGTATTGGATGAGTATCTCCTGTGTGACTATCTTGAAGCTAAAGCTACGAAGATTAAAACAGGATGACTTTCACTTTCATGGAGTTCAAGGCAGAGCAGAAAAGGCAGTGATAGTCTGGCATCTGGTGATCAATTACATTGTCATGCTTATGTAATTGATCCAAGACAGCATTTAGGTGATTTATAAGGCAGTATCTAAAGTCTGGGAATTCTGGAAGGAAAGGATGAGAATGTGAGCATCTTCAGTGTATTTGGGTCTAGCTCCAAGAACACTGACTACAGTGTGTTGGCCTTACTAGACTTCACACCTCAGGGATAATGATTTCTTGATTAATCGGGGTAAGGAAGGAGGAAAACAGAGATTGGGAGATTCTCAAAGGCTTACTCCTAACAACATCAATATTTTTGTAGAGAGCACTCAAAATTTGACCATTTGATGAAGCTATTCACGATGTAGCTCTTAATTTATTTTCTTTATTCCTACCTTTAGACCTTCACTCCCAGGAACACTGAACTAAACTGCTGGCTTTTTCCTGCATAGTCCATAATATAACCTCTCTTTTGGCCTTTATTCAATGTCATTTTCTCTACCAGAGCCTTTCCATCTTCCCCTTGACTGGCCTTTTCCCTTTCATTTTCTAAGATAGGGCTCAGATGGCATTTGTTCCAGAAAACATTCAATGAGCACCCCAAACACCTCTTCTCTGGGTAAGTAGGTCCTCTTTTGAGTTTTTTTTTTTGTAGATTTCTATGCTTATCTATGTCAGGCACTAAGTCAAAGTTGTATGTTTATGAATCTATCTTTTCAAATTGAACTTGCAGAAAGTAGGAACTATGTTTATATATATTTGGGACTTCTTTTGGCATATAGTGTTGTTAAATATATATTTGATGAATGAAATAACAGACAAATAAACTTACTGAGAATATTCGAACTCTAACAGTAAGACTCAGAAAGAACACAATAAAAGGTCCACAGTGGGCTAAGGGATGTCATATAGAAGTAAAAGCAACTTTGTTCTCTGTGGCTACAACAATAAAAGTGGGAAGCCCAGAGATTCAAACTGTGGCTTAGGTGAAAGATGATGAGTGGAGCTGTCCAAACTGTGGATAGGCTGTTTTGGAAGGGAGGGAGGGCTCTTCTCTCAATTGGCAGCTGTCTAGTCAGTAGACATAAGGTACCCAAATATCCACCGAAAGGTTAAACTGGATAACTTTAAATAACTTTTTCTGGTTCTCTGGCTAGATTTGTAAGAAAACTGTTTATGCCAACAAAGAAAAAGGAAAGCATTAGGAATCTTTAGAAGAGAGGTAGATCACTATTGCATTTTTAAAATTTATGCTGTGAACCAATAGATTTTTTTTATTGTTGTCCAATAGATTTTTGAAATAATGACTACTTTTAGAATTGATGAATATGGTGGCTCTGGCATTACTAATATACATTCCCCCTTCCCTCATATCCACTCTGAAGAAAAGAAAGAAATAGATAAAAAAGATCACAATGAAAAAAGATAGGTAGAGATAGGTAACTGGACCTGTGTTTCCTGTGCCAAGGATTCCCCAAAGATTTTATGTTTCAGTTAAAACCAGCCTGCCAGCTGGGCCTGGTAAGTCACCAAGGTTCTTTAGATGAGGTTCATCTGAATTCAGCTAAGGAAATTATTTAAATTGCTTTCCTATCTCCTCCATTTCTTCTATCCAAGCCCTTGCTTTCAGGTTTCTGCTAGCAGCCAGCAGTATTCAGTGGAGAGAGGGACAGATAAAAAGCAATAGTTAAATTACTGCCTGCTGTTCTCCACAGCTGAATCACTCCAGTTCCCTGACAATCATCCTAGAACCAGCCAGCTGCAGGGGCAGACCCCTGAACTTCTCTCTTCTGAGCAACAATCTCTCCATGTGAATAGGCATGCCCCTGGCTGACACCCTTAGATCCTGAAAATTGTGCCTAATTAACCAAGTGTTGATACTTGACCCAGTCAATGGAAATTGTGAGGTGGCATGCTGGTGAGGGCAGCCCCTGTACAGAGTTCTGGGTGGGCTGCTGTTCCCTTGCAGCTGGGCAGATTCCATGACTGATGAATGTAGCTGGCAAGGACCATTCTTCTTCCTAGTTCCCAGTCCTCCACCTTTGCTGACTCTTGCTCAGGAGCACAAGTCCATTGCCTAACCACATGGTACTTCCTCCTTCATGCACTACACGCCATTCGTCTCAGAAAAGGAATCAGCAAAGAGGAAAGGCACTTTGCCACCTAACTTATGATTGCAAATATAAATACAATATAATCAGAAAAGCTCCTCTGTCATTAAAAGTGTGTTTTCCAAATGAAAATTACACCCAAAAATGGGTTTATAAAAAATAAGAGGGAAAATAATCATATGCATTTATAGAATGTTCCACTGACAAAAAATTTCTTTGATTTTAAGAAGTTGCTACTAATTTAAAATACTGTTCAATATAATAATTTCTAGAAATTTATCCTAAAGAAGTAATTAGAGGTGTGTGCAAAGATTTGTGTTCAAAGTGTTGTCATATATTGTTTCTAATATAAAAAACAAAACAAAAAACAACTCACGACTGCAAAATTCTCAGTCTAGAAATGAGATGCCTGTTTTCATATAAACTTTTAGGAATTGTATTTAGAACATCCCAAAGTTTGCTATATTAAATTGTATTTTTCTGGAAGCTGTTGAGTAGACTGCATCAAGAAATCTGCATTTGAGGACTGCCAACTGTAGGTTTGGTAGAATCATAGGATTGATAATTTGTAGGAAAGTATTTTAAAGGGATGGGGGACTGTAGAAAAGAAGCAGTTTTAACAAACAGGTAGAAATAGAATGCCAGGTCAGAGTACGCCAAATAACTACAAGAAGCAAAGGGTGATATAGTAAAGGTAGACTACTGTTTCTGTGAAAGAGTTTTGTTCTTAGGGGAGATATGTTGTAATGTCTGATGAAAAGGAAACATAGTATAGGAGAGATTTTTAGAGGATGGTTGGAGGGGACTCAAGCATGTCTGTGGCGTAAGACAAAGAATACAAGGACAGACTTGTCCTTGAAAACAGAGACAGACTTGGAGAGAAGGATGACAGCTAAGGGGTAGAGGGATGTTAGGGGGTGAAGGGATTGAGCAAAAAGGAAAAAAGACTCATGGACATGGATAACAGAGTGGTGACTATGTGGGCAATATAAGGGAACTAAACGATCATGGGAAAAACCAATAAAAAATTAAAAACAAAAAGAAGTGCTTGAAAAGGAATATTGAAGCTACAGAAGAGATGGAGGGTACATCTCTTGGGAAGGAGGAGTGAGAGGAGTGTCTGAGTCCAGATTCTTTGAGTGCTAACAAAGGTACTGGGTAAGAATATGTACATGTATCTATATCTGTATCTGTATCTGTATCTGTATCTGTATCTGTATCTGTATCTGTATCTGTATATGTACATGTATATGTATATGTGTGTGTGTATATGTGTAGGTATAGCTATATCAAGGAATACAATGATATTACAAAATAAAAAATCTTTATAATAGTTCTGTAGATAAAAAAGTGGAATAGAATATAGGATTTAAACTTTTATCTCACTTTGTAATATATATACAGAGAAAAATTTTGGAAGTCTGTATCCACAAATATATTATTAGTGGCTCTCAAAGGATATATAAAGTATATATTTTTTAAAACTTTGTCATTTTGAGAAAGTCCATTTTTAATTTTTCATATAAATATAACTTACTATAAACACATACACATTGTAGAACTTGTCTAACAAAATAACAAATAAAAGTGTTTTTTTTTTAAGCATACCTCATCTTTGGGTAGGTTGAAGGATACTCTTCTGAGATAAGAATGACCAAATTCTTATACATAAAGGTTATTTTAAGGTGAAGAAATTACAGAGTCTTTTAATGAGAAAGGAGAGGGACCTAAAGGAGTTCTTGACTAAAACATGTATTTCAATATTTGCCTTGTACATTTAGGTGTCAGAACTTCAGAAGGAAAAGTCTAGAATAAATTTGGAGCCTTATGTAAAGCAGTAAAAGGTTGGATTTGCAGCTGCAAGGCAAGAGAGCCACATTGGGATCAGTAGGGGTTTGCTGAGCAGTAATAAGGCAGGATATCATCAGCATGATTATGGGATTTTCTCCAACAGTGCTTAGTAATCTTGAACAGTGAAAAGGGAAGGTTTGATTACACCAGGGCTGAGTTTGAAAATCAAATGTGGTTGATTTTGAACAGAATGAGGAATATAAATCAGAAAAATAGCAAAGGAAGAGAAGCAAGGAGGATATTCTTATACTGAAAGAATAGAAATGGGTAGAAAGACTGAGATCATAGCCAGGTTCAAGTATAGATCTATGGGGAACAGGGGATAGATGAAGGGTCAGCAGGCTGTGGACACTGTGAGGTTTCAGGGTTCAAGATCTTGCAGATGAAGTACTCACTGACAGTCATGGGAGTGTGATAAAGGTCATGTGGATGTATTAAAGTGATGATCGAGTCACAGCACTTTGTGGCCAACACTGAAGTTTCCTTGGAAGACAGAAAGAGAATAAACGGAGAAGAAAAATATGGCCAGAATTGTTTAGTGAAGGGAAGAGCTAGTCTAGAGATAAAAAGGGGGTAGGATGTGAAGTAGTGTGGCAGTTAAGAAAGTTCCAGGTAGAGGAACAAGATGTGACAACCCTAAAAAGGAGAAAGTGCTTGAATTGTTCAAGGAACTAAAAGGAGCTTAGAATAGCTACATAGTGATAAGGAAAGGAAGGGAGAGATGAGGCTAGATTGGGTAGCAGGGGTCAGATGCTGGGGGCCAGTAGGACACTGTAAGGTTTTAGGATCATGAAGATTTCAAACAGGAAAGTAACATGATCTGATTTAGTTTAAGATTACACTTGTTGTTTAAAAACTTACTGGAGAGGGCCAAAGCAGGGAACAGGGAGACTGGTTGCAGCAGTCAGAAACTGATGGCAGTTGGTAGGCTGGAAGCAATGGGGATGACGAGATTCAAGATGATTTAAAGGTAGAATTGACAGAACTTGTTGTTGGAATGTGTGATAGAAAAAGAAAACAAAAAAATGATGCATAATTGGGCAAAATTGCCATATAGGAGATGCAGAAGACTCTGAGACAGTAAGGGAACCAGTTTGGGAAAAGCAAATCAAGAGTTCAATTTGGATCCTTTTGAGTTTGAGAGATCTGTTGTTGGTGTCAGTGGAGAGGAAGGAAACTTACTGAGAAAGAGTATCAATAATGCTGAACATCCAGTGTTTTCTATATGCTAGATGCTGTGCTAGACCTTATAACTAACTCTCTCCTTAAGGACAGTCAAGACATTAGCAAGAAAATAGGTGGGTAATGGCAGAAATAATAGCAATAAGTGCCTGGCTGTTATTTCCTTTGATTCCCAGAACAACTCTTTGAGGGTATATGTGAAAATGTTTTGAATGTAGACCTAGGAGTATGGGCTTTCCTAAGAAGTTAGGTTTTCTTAATAAGGAATGACATGATAAATGTGATATTTTACTGCGATTAATCCAAGGACAGGGTGCAGGCTGAATTAAGACTAGGCTGAGCGGATTGAGTCAGAAAGCAAGAGGAGTAATTTGGTATCATTTATAATACTTGAGCTGTGAATTCTTAAGATCTGATTTAGAATGCTGTCAATGGCACTCCAGCTATAAAATTTTCAAGGAACATCTATCTTGTCCCCTACAATAGTATTTAACTGAAATGCCACGAGAATGTGATATATACTTGTCAACAGCTTCCAAGATAGTCTCAACTTTTTGATCATTTTTCCAGTGTAAGTTGGTAACAATGGAGTCCCTCTCTTATAACTCCATTAAGCCTTCTATTTACCATGATGTCTCTGCTCGTGTTCTCTGAAAAGTTCCTGGTACATGAAGGATTAAAGTAGATATCTGTTTATAACAGTTTCAGTGTATAGAAAATAAAGATATAGGGAAATTCATGAAGCAATCAGTTACCACATCAAGAAACTAGGAGTCATCCTTGATTCCTGCTTGTTCATTAGTCCTTACATTTCACGAAACAGCATGTCTTGTTGATTCTACCTATAAAATATCTCTTAAATCCATCGAGTTCCTCTCAATGAGTATTATCACTGCCCCCGCTTAGAACTTTGTTAGTTTTCTTCATTGCTTTTCTGGCTTCCAGGCCTGACTCACTTCATTCTACCCTCATAGTGGAATGTGCTTAAAATAATGAGTCTCAAACTCAAGTGCTATGAATGAAGACAATATATATATAGAACGGTGAAGTGGGCCCAAGAGACATAAACAGCAGAGGTGTTTATGTGGTCCAGTGTGGTCCAATGGTAGCTGGTCTTTCTATTGGTAATAAAGTGTGGAGATTAGGGATTGAGTGTACATCTTATCTAAAAGGAAGAGATACTATTCAGCTCTTGTGAAAGGTGGACATTCTAGAATGGGTGCCTGATGTTGGGAGATTGTTTTTGCCCCTGAGAGAAGTCAGGAATCAAATTTTTTTAAGTAAAATGTCAGTTTTTAAATGTTGGAAAATTATATATGCTATTAGTCAATTGTGCTCCCTCTGTAGTTGGCAGTTTGTGAGGCACATTCCATGACTGGCACACAAGTCAACATTGCAAGGACTATAGAAAACTCTTCTGAAAGCTAGAGATATGATCTAAGGGTCCCTATTTTATAAACTGCTTGCTATTTAAGTAACTTGTAATTTCTTCATTATAGCTTACCACCCATTGGCAGCATGTGAAGAAAAGTGCCGGACCCAGAAATAGGTGCTCACTTTCCCCTTCATTCCATTCTGTGTCTGGTTCACAAGTTTATTGTTGCACAAGTCTTGCATTACTATATCAATACTTGTTTACATGTTTATCTTCCTCATTCTACTGTGAGCATTAATCCAAAGCATCAAAACTGAGTTATGCATTCTCTATGCCAGAATCATGCAGCACCCATACCTGAAAATAACTGGATAAACTCTTTCATGAACTGAACTAAACTGCTTCCTTTGCCTAGAATGCTTCTTATCTTCTCTTGTAGAATTCCTATTCAAACATCAAGTTCATTTCAAATACTGTATATAATTGCTTCAACTGCCTCAGGCAGGTATGATTGCTCTTTCCTATGTGATTCCACACAGCTTCATCATAATGTGACTAAGACAAAAAGGTTATTTGTGTACATGTCTCTCTTCCTCTAGATTCTTAGCGTCTGGAGGGAGGGTCACACTATATTTGCAACTGTATTTCTAGCTCTCGATCTAATTCCTTCTGACAGAAAATATTTAGTAAATTTTTGCTAGATTAAGCCAAATTGAGTAATACTTTAAATAATTTGTATAATGAGCTAACAAGGGAAGGTCATATAAAGAGGCTACAAGAGGGGTACTTGGTTTTAATGTAAAAGGGCTAAAGACTGAATCACCTAATTAATTTTGCATTTGTTTATGTGAGTATCTACTATGTGTCTGAAATTGTATCACATTCTGTTAAATAAATAAATAAATAAATAAATACATAAATAAATAAAGGCAAGGTCCTTTTTCTCAAGGAGCTTACAGTCCCACCGGGGAAAAGTGTCACAACACAAAAACAGTATGGCCGTGACTCAGTATTTCACATTTATCTTTGGCTGTTCCTCTCCCTGGGTCCTCTTGTTCGGCATTTGCCAAGTTCTGTTGATTTTATCTCTTGAGTACCTTTTGTTTTTAACCTTTTATTTCTATTTCTACTGCCTCTATCCTAGCTAATTTTCTCATTTCTTATTGCCCAAGATATTGCAAAATGCCAGCATCTGAGAATGATCACTTTATACATCATTGTTTTTGATTCATTGTGTTTCAAAAGTATAATTTTCCCATTTTCTCTCAACTCAACAATTTAGATCTTTTTTCTATTCCAAATGTTCATATAAAAACTGTTGAACAAAACAATCTTATTCTTTTCATTCTTTACTGAACCATGAGGACATTTTAAAAGGCTGATTCCTGGAGTTGTTTTTTTTTTTTTTTAATTTCTGGCAGGGTACACTTACTCTTTCATTCTACTAGTTCTTGGCAGCACTATAGGGCCTCACTTGCTACAATCATAAACTTATATCCCTTAAAAATAACTCTCCTTTGAAATGATAACTTGGAAATAACCAACTGTGACTCTGACATAAGCCTCCAATGCATACCCCCACCTCTACCGATCTTGACTAGGCCAAGAGGAATGGAAATGGGCACTTGCTATCAGCTATTAGGTACCACTCTCTGGAAATTGATTAAGAAACAAATCTCTGGGATTGCTCCTGCTGTGTGTATATGCTAGCTCTACCATTTTCTGGCTCGTGATCTGAGCAATTCACTTAAGTTCTCTGACCTGTAGTTTCTTCATCTAAAAAGAAACAATATGGCTTTTAGTGATTATGAACTGGTAATACTCAAGGGGTCTTCAATGTCAATAGCAATTTCACAGTAATAAAATATTACTTGTCTTTTCCACTATTTACCTTTGCACTGATGGTACAAAAGTGATGGTGTGTAGAACTGTTTGTACCTTAGTACTAATCAAGGCAATCAAAGTGTACTAGTAATCATTGAATTCTTCAGCAAATATATTCCCAATAAAAGTCCTTTTTACTTAAGAATATCTTTTTTTAAAGATTTTATTTATTTATTTTTAGATAGAGGGGAAGAGGGAGAGAAAGAGAGAAAAAGAAACATCAATGTGTGTTTGCCTCTCGTGCTCCCCCTACTGGGGACTTGGCCCACAACCCAGGCATGTGCCCTGACTGGGATTGGAAGTGCAACCCTTTGGTTCACATGCTGCCACTCAATCCACTGAGCCACACCAGCCAGGGCTCACTTAAGAATATCTTTGTTGGAGCCATGAAACTTATTAATTTTATAAAATGTTGACCATTGAGTTCATAATGTTATAATATTACATATAATGAAACAAGGGGTATGCCTAAAGTACTTATGTATATTGTATACAGGGTAAGGCAAAAAGAGGTTTACAGTTGAATGTGCAAAATACAGAGTTTACACTCATATTATTATTAATTAATTATTGTATTATTTTCCATACAAGCAACTGTAAACCTACTTTTGCTTCACTGTGTATATTTTCTCAAGAAAAAATATTTGTGCAATCATTTGAGTTGCAAGTTAAACTAACATCATTTTTATTTAGTACCATTTTTACTTAAAAGAATCACTGACAAACAATATTATTTAGTATTGGGTATTTGGCAACCTGAAAATTAATGAAGTGAGCTTGTTTTATCAAGAAAACAAGTAATAGTATTTGTTGAAAACTGTAAAATTTGAGTTTTCAAGCAAACATTTGATTTTGGATACCTTGTATTCCTCACCATGTGCATAACAGTTTTCCAAACCTTAAAGGCTTTTCTAATGGGATGGCTGGTAATATTGACAAATAGGAAGTTTTGATATTGCATAATGAAATATGGCAATATTTGGATGATCTAAATAACTCAGTAAACCAGTATTTTATTTTTTATTTGATTTTTATTGTATTTTTCCATTACCCCTTAGTCCTCTTATAATCCCACCTCCCTATATCACCACACTGTTGTCCATGTCCATGAGTCCTTTTTACTTTTTGTTCAATCCCTCCACCTACTACCCTCTACTATTTTTCAACTAATACATATTCAACCAATATGTATTACAAATCCATGCATGAGTAAGAGATTCACTTAAAGTGTAAGATAGATAAACAAATTTGGGTGTAACATAGTCTAAAGAGTTCATTAATACAGTTTTACACTCCACAATGCAACTAATTTTTTTTAAAAATGACCATTTGTGTGTTAGATAAAGTTCTTCATGATTCACCCTTCTAAATTTGGTGGCTTACACTCCCAGAGAGGTTGCCAGGCCCTTTATGAGGCAAATACGGAAAGAAGTAGAACTAGCACCCCAGAACCGGAACCAGGATACCTGGGCCCTCTTGTTACTTTACTTGTACTTGCACCTTGAGCAAACATTTTTAATTTTCTTAAATTTCTTGTTCGAAAAACAAGATGATAGATCAGATGCTATACTAAACAAGAAGGAATCAAAATAAGAAAACCTAGCATTTGTCAAGTTTTGGTTTAACATCAAAGAATAGCCACAGTTACCTGAAAAGGCTATAGAAACACTGAATCTTTCTCCATTATATAGCTGTGAAAGAGCCTCATTATCTCATTCACTACAACTAAAATAATATATAAAACAGATTAAACACATTTGAAGAGAATCTAGATGTGTTATATTAATCTAGATGTAAGAGAGATTTGCAAAAATGTAAAACAATGTCAGTCTTCTTGGAAAATCCTTTTTGTTTTGAAAAATATAGTTTTAATGAAAAGTTACTTATGTTAACACAATGGATTTATTCTTGTTATGTATAAATTAATAAATATTTTAAATTCTAAGTTTTAATTTCTAATATGATACATATTGATAGATAAAATGCATATGAATAATATAGGGTTCTTTAGTAATTTTGAGTAAAAATTGGTCCTTAGACCAAAATGTTTAAGATCTGCTGTTGTGAACAGTCTATAAGATGTTCCTCATATAATACTTCACAGGGCACACTCTAAGGGCACAATACAAGCCAATAAGCCTATTACACCACAAGTGTTCAGTAAGTGTTAGCCAGTTATGATACCTTCTTGAAACCAGCCTTGATTTGAATCTATTTACCTTAGTGTGAGAGAGAACCTAAGGAGCTACGGCCTAGAACACTTGAGGAGGGAACGGAAGAGGTAGGCCAATCACAGTTTAACACTTTCAGATTGATAACATTATTTACCACCTCAGAACATAATATAAAGGACCAAGTGTTGAAGTGAAAGAGTTTTCAACATGATGTGCTTTTCTGCAGCTGCACTGAAAATTTATAATCATGTACAGGCTTCCTGAAACCTGGAGCACGATCTCCCCCAGGCCTGGTGTGACTTCACATTCCTGTACCAAGCAAATCATTAGTCAAAGGCATCTTAAAGCTATGCTGAGTCTTTAGCAAACATTTTTAGTCTGTTTGACACATGCATGGACCATTGGCAGTGATGTTTTCAAAGCCCATTTAAATTTAATTTTGAAGGTAATGTTATTTGCAGAATGTGTGTGCGTTACTAAAAAACATCATGTATAATTTTCAGAGCTATGTTAACATTATTTCTTTGGGTCAGAAGGCTAAATTCTCCTCAACCCACATTGCCACTAGTTTTAAAATCTATTCAGTGGTATTCAAACAACCCTAACTTCATCGCACTGCTCATAAAACATAGACCCAGGAAACAGAAAAAGTTTGGGGGGGCAAACAGATTCCATGTTCCCTTACAAGCATGTTTTGGGAGAGGGGAAGTGGCTATAGGAAAAGGCAGGCTGCATATACTCTATTCCTCTGGAGGTACCTTGGCTTTCTTTGCAATTCTAGCAATTTGTGTTAATATCTAAATCCTATTGCTTTTGTAGGGGTGCAAGAATTTTAAGTCATGAAAACTGTTTCATCTGGCTTCCTCTGTTATTCTCTTTCTCCCCTATTAGGCTTCAGTCATCATGTCCTCCTTATGGCCCTTTAACTGGAAAGGTTCAAGTTCAAGTTCATTTCTGCCTTGGGAGCTTTGCGTTTGTTTTTATATTTACCTGCAGGATTTTTAAACCCATATTATTTTTCAGAAGGTAAGTCAAGTATTACCATGTCAAAAGAGCCTGCCCTGACCATCAATAAACTCTCCTCCCCAATAATACTCTACCTCCTTCCTCTTTATCCACCAGTTATTTTCTTCATAGTTTGTCTTTATCTGAACTTATGTTGTCTATTTGTTTATTTATTTATAGTTTGACTCTCTCACTACAGTGTAAACTCCAGGCGGTAGGGACTCTTCTGCTGTGTTCAACACTATACTGTATTCTCATTTCCTAGAATAGCAACAGGCACATGCATAAGCATTGAAATATGTTCTTAAAAATGAGTGACTCAGTCAATCAATGAGATGCTGTAATACAGTTTAACTAGTACAAGCTTTGGAGGTGACAAACCTGGGTTTGAAGCCTGACTTTGCTTATTAAGTGTGTGATCTTGGGCTAGTTCCTTAACTTCTCTGGGTCTCAGTCTGCTCAGCTTAGAAAAAATAATTTTAGTCTGTTGCAAAGAATGAGGTTTTCATGTGCAAAAGCACACAACACCATTTGACATATAAAAGGTAATCAATAAAAATTATATCCCTCCCCCACTCACCCTGAATACTGGCTATGTGCATGACATTAATCCTTAAGTCTCTGACATTACAGAACTTAGCATCTGTTGGGGAAGCAGAATACACAGACATAATGTATACATTACATTAAATGTTAGTATGTATTAAATGCTAAGTAAATGTCCAAGGGAGGAAAAAACCCTTTCACTGCCCAACGAGTAAAGTCTAAATTTAGTGTAACATATATAACACTTCATGATCAGGCTCCACCTTGACTTTCAACTATCATTTCCCATTGGTGTCTTCCACCTAGAAGGCACCCTAATCAATTCCACCACTTACCTGGGTGTGTATGTGTACAGGTTTGATAAGCCCCGCAGCTTTGCTTACACCTTTTCTTTCTCCTTCTATTTGAATTCTGTGTGCCCAGAGCCTGAAGTAGTTGTTTATCACTTGCTCTGGTAAGTCTCACTTGATCTCACACTAACCCAGTCTTCAAAATTGGAAGCAATTGTTCCCCCATGTAAGGTCTAGAGCAGACAGTTATACCTTTTCCTAGGAACTTTTTACTTTCTATCTTGTGTTTGGAGCACATGGGTATTTGCTTTATCTCTTAGCCTAACTTTCAAGAACATGAGGCAAGCAATTGTTTATGGTTCATCTTTGTCATTCCCCAAAACCCTGTGTACATCATTGATATCCTCAACACAGAGAGAGATGAATGAGTGTATGAATTTAAAATGAATAAAAAGAAACTTAGTGGGAGATTTAATTCTCTACCTGGGTCTTTCATCTTAGGGCTGTGCTCTTTCAAACAGATTACATCTATTTTACTTTACAGTGCTATAAACAAAGTATAGCATATATTCTTCATGCCCTATGCCAAATCCAATAAACTATGAAGGTTTCCTGGAGTACTGAATCAAGACCTTGAGATGAATCCCATGCTGGAATGGACGAGTACACCATACAATTTAGCATGACATATTTATATATTACATTTACTAGCCAGCTTGTTTCATAATTCTTGCTCTTACACTTTATTATTTTTGCCAGAGCTTCCTGAGAAATCCATGCATAACTCTTCTTTCATGATCTAACTGTCTTACAAAGTGCTAAACACAATGGCTCTCCTTAGCTTCTGGACAATGTTTAACATTCTTTGCTCAGCCCACGAAAGCCTCTCACAATCTGGTCTTCCTTGCCCCACACCCCTTCTCCCTCCATCCTTCCTATCCACTCCTATTTATGGTCTCCCGGACACCATCATGATGCTTCTGTCTCCATGTCTTCTGCCCCCATCTGTCTAAAATCAGTTCAAGCATGATTTGTTCTGCAAAGCTTGTGTGACTCACCAGTGGGTTGATAGGCATTTTGGGGGCTCCCAGAGTGCACTGATCTTGCTTCTGTTGTCCCTGCCTTCTGCTGTCACAGTTATGACATTACATTATAAACACTGGTTTCACTGGAGCACACAGTCTTACTTATGTGCTCATAGTAAGTAGGCAGTAAGTATTTGCTGAATAAATGAATGAGTGAGAGTTTTATTTTCATTGATCATTACTAAGTTAGCATTTCACGGGCTTTATCTTAGTTATTCCACAAAACAATACATCTAAATATCTGCTCCTTTCTATTTATCCTTGCTTCTACCAGTTACAAAAGATTAAGCAGTCTACCTTTTGAAGAAGAAGAAGAAAAACTCACTCAGCCTCCTGCTGCATCAACAGTTGTGCTAGAATAACAGTTTTCCCAATAAAAGCCTGAAGGAACTCATTCACCTCAATGGTTTCCTTTTAACTCCCTAATCACAGGCAAAATCCACTAAGACTTTAAAAGAAAATGAGGCTTAAAATCTACTTCATATTCCTCTTAGGGTCTTCTCTCATCTATTAAAGGCCTGCCCGAACCGTTTCTTTCTAAAGAGCTCACATTTGACTAAGGATTTAAGAACACAATATAAAACTTTTAATCCTCAGCATCAACTCTAGAATACGTCTACTTCCAAAGGTAAAGTAAATAAACTGAATTGACATGCACCAGAGAGGAATGTATTTCGTTTAGAAGGTACTTAACTAGAATACAAAAAACTCTCTTTGGTTTTTTATCTGTTCTTTAGAGGCAGAGGTGGAAATATGGGGTATTTACTTTCTTTTATTTTGCAGTAGAAACACATTTTATTTTTATGACTCAGGCAACAAAAAATAATTCCATTCACTTCTTTATTCCCTAAAATATCTTTCAGATGCTGAAGTCCAAGGGTAAGTAGAGCTGACAAAAAATGTTGGTTTACTATTGTACTTTAGGCAGATTAATAATTCTCATTGAGGCCTAAATATGACTTGCCACTTTCTGCCACCTTGAATCCTTTGTGAATACACTTCAAAAGAACAAAGCATTTATAAAGTCCTTTAATATCTGCCACATCACAACAAACGATGAGCCAACTTCCAGAATATTGGCTTTGACCTCAAGCAAATTCTGCAATAATGCTTCCTCGAAAGTTTTTGTGTGCAGCAACTTCTCTCCCAGAAGACACATCCGCCAGATGGCAAAAGTGACAATCTCAGAAAAAAAATATAAAAGCTGACTTGAAAACAGCAGCTTCTTTAGAAGATCAGGGCACAAATCTCTGGTAGTAAAGCATAGCAGAGAACAGCATTTTAGAAGCAAAACCTGATCACCCAAATACTGCACTTAATGTTGGATGGGACATACGTTTGCCTGATATATGCTCTGTCATCTTATGGTGACGCCAAAGACTGTAACCACCATGGCAAAGTAGAAGATGATAAAACCATATGCACATAAGGGTTGTAGGATGCTACTACCAAATTAATATATCTATAAATTAATTCATATATGTATAAATTTTACTTATATTGTATACATATACAACACACACACACACATATATATATATATATACACCCACAGACACACATAGTATAATGATATAATCTTATGAGTACATAATTAGGCATAACCTATTTAAATGCCACTTCAGGACATGGAAACTTTCCCCTAGAAGGACCTGGTGGAGTTTCTTACATAGGTGAAATATTTTTTCCACAACCAATTCTCATGGCAGGCCTGGACAGTTTCTATGGACACTCTAAGCCAGAGTGTCCAGGAAAATATTTGGATGAAGAAGAGGTTTCCACCTTCAGGCTATACCATTTTTTCATTCTTTCATTTATTTAATCATTTATTCACTTAAAAATACTGAACTTAAGACTATAAGTCAGGGCTGTATTTTGGGTTGAGTGTCATACCTAGAATTAAATCAAGAACTATTAAATAAGTTATGCAGAAAAAAAGTATTTTTTTCAAAATGTGCCCCATTTCTACCTATTTTTTACCTATATTAAAAAAAGCACATCTATCAAATTTAATAGAGCAAAACTCTAAGGCTTTCACTTCTTAAAAAAGATGGTCAGGAATAGTATATGAAACTTTCTATATTTTGCTTAAAATATTAGCTCACCTATTAAAAAGACCTTACTTAGAACCTAAAAAACCACTTCCTTGAAAAGTGTAGGTGTATTTATCAACAAATCCAAGTGCAATGAAAGAAAAGTGAATTAATCTGGTATCAAATGCCTCCCACTGACATTGAACTGGACAATTTGTTTGCCTTTGTGTGTAGAATATAGGCCACATAATTTCCACTAACTGCTTTTCTTTGGCTGGAAGGGCAGGACTAGGAAGAGAACTGGCTTGATTCCTGAATTCATTTCAATTTCAATTCATCTAAAGACAAAGGTAAGAATTGCCCAGTCTTTGGTTGAGGTGGATTATTTTTTAATCTCTGAAAAAGTAAATAATCCTCAAATGTACCTAATGTCTATAGGCTTATTTAACAATCTGTTTCCTATTTGTAAACTATAAAAGCTTGTCCACTGTCCAGAAATTTCACCATATTAAAAGATTTTCACATATCAGTATGCAACTTGAAAATGGGTAAACTGAGTATTCCAAAATGATGCAGGGTTGGGCACTTCCATCACTTGAGAAAGCTGCTGATTGTATATCCATTCCTTTCCTTTGACTCTAAGGGGGGAAAAGCTACAAATTATCTGATTATGTGAATGGGGATATCCAGGTATTTATTTAATATTCATTCTTTTAAAGCAGTTACTCATAATGGCTCTGAGAAAGGATTGTAACAGAATCACTACATCAAGAATAAAGAAAGAAGGGCCCATCTAATTAAGTGGTGGTCTAGATAGATTCACATGACAGATCTGCAATAAAAGTAAGTAAGGATGTTGGATGATAGATACTGAGCCTTAAACCATTTGGGTTACAAAGATAAAATGTATTTCTTTCATTAAAAATTAATCAAAGAATCCAGACTGAGTCGCTTGCAGTTGCTCAGCATTTTTTGCTCACTCAGCAAGATTTTATTATGGCCAGTCATCAAAATAGAACTAAAAGCTTAAGAAGGAAGTTAAGATAGTCATGCTACGTGGGTGCCAATGCAAAATTTCTGAGCTGCATTTAAAAGCATAGCGCATACCCTTATGTAACATCTCACCTGCCAAATAACTACACCCTCACATTTGGCCACTGTGGGGTGGTACTGGTGGTTGGTTGGGGATGTGTATATATAAATACACATGAAAGCAATAGATTCCAACTTATCAACAATCCTCTAGTTTATTATGTCTTTCTTCTACTCCTATTCATTCATTCATTTACCCTCTTGTTCAGTCATTTATTTATTTCAAATATTTATTGAGCATCTACTCTTTGTTTGGAGATGGGTGACACGCTGGTTTTACAGGAAGAGTTAACAGGGACATTGCAGACTTCATCAAGTCCTCATTAACTGAAAAACATTTATGGATGAAAAGGATTTATAGCTATAATCTTGTGCAAGCTACTCAATCTCTCCAAGTATCAGTTTCCTCCTCTGTAAAAGGGGGTCAATCATACCTCCTTGCAGGGTTGTCGTGTTTCTGTCTTGTTCATAACTGTACATCCCTTGTCACTTGACATAGAGCGGCATGATGTGTTCATCATAAAGTCAACGATGCATCACAGAGTGAATATATAGGTCACTTAAACAGTGGGTACATGTTAAATGGTAGCTAATATGAACAATGTTAAGTTTCTCCTCCCTCTTTATAGCCACTATTGCAGATGATAGCAGCAGTGAATGTGACAACTTCTATTTTTCCAGTTTTTCATTTTTTCCCCTTGCATATTTTTAAAGAGCATGTATAGAATTCCCACATTACATCTTTAAATAATGCTGAGAGATAGTCAAATTAGAGTGTATTCACTCCATTTTCTAAGTGAAGATTTAGAGTTGACTTATCCAAACTAAACTAGTTAATCAGTGGTAAAAATAATTCTTGAGCCCAGATTTTTCTCATTAGCAACTCAGTACCCTAAGAACAGTCGAGGAGAGGAGACTGTAATGCTTTGTAAAGCTGGAGGCTCATAAATCAGTTCGTAACGACCAGGGATGATTCTGCTCATTGAGGTTTTGCTCCTAATTTTGTCCAGGGGAGTCATGTGACCTATGAGCTTACAACTCTAAATCCAATGCACACCTGGCACTTTATTTTGAACTTCTGTGGTACTAGGGCAAATAAGAAAAGGTTTCAAGGCTGTATATTAGGAGATGTTGAATCATTTGAAGCATATACAGGAATATTAGGAGTTTAAAATGTGTTTACAGGCATAAGTCAACCACTATTAATTTTTAACAAAGCAGTTCTTGAATAGATTGCTGAAAATGAAGCAGCATTAATCCTAAATTAAATTGAGGATGTTGTACACTCTTGTGGGAGAGACAGGGGCCAAACACACAACACTGTGCATGTACTCACACACACATTAATTAGTGAGAAGGAGAAAACAATGAATTTATTCTACCCAAGAAGAGAGGAGGAACTGTGGCTCTAAAGTCTAGGCACTGTTAAAAAGGGCTGTTTTAAAAAGGGGGACAGGGAAAGCAATAATAGAATAAAGGAAAGAAATAAAATACTGGAGGAATGGAGGAAAACATCCTCACATTTGCTAAGATACGAATATGGACTGTGCTAGGCGCTCTATGTAATGAAGAGTATGAGTTTGGTGTTAGACTTCTATGGCACTCTCTTCTGCTTTTTATTAAATGCATCATGGATAAGATACTTACTTTTCCCTGAATCTCTTTCAGCACATGTGACATGGGTATAATAGTACCTATCTCATAGAATTGTGAGGATTAAAAAGAGTTAAAATACATTACACATGTGGGATATTCTCTTCCCAGTAAGAATGTAATAAATTATATCTTGTTTGCAATAATAATTCCATACACTCAGGGAAAGGAACAGTGCCTTGAGTTATCAGATCTTGGTATAAGATGTTCTTATGCTGTATGTTCTCTCACATGCTCTCCCCACAAAACAATAGGCTAAAAGTGCAATTGAAGCCTATGTTGTATTCAAGACTCATATCACATGATCACTTCTACCCCCCTATCAACCCTGTGTCCTATGGAACAGAACCTGAATCATGCTATGAGACCTCTTTTACAAAAGAACAATTTAAAAGTAGTCCTTTCAGGGAGATTTGGCCCTAAGCTCCTGTGTTTGGGGTACAGTATGGACCCTGCTTCCATTCAATCTGACTGCAGTACATTGCTGTTCAGAGGCTCCAGTGTGAATGCTGGCTTCCAGTTCAGAAGAAATGAGACCAGTCAAGGCTCTAAAAGGCATTGTTTTACCAATCTCTAACGCACTTTTCTTGCATAAAATACAGGCCTAATAGGCAACTAGGTGAATGAAGACAGAGGCTATTTTTTATGTTTTAGCATCTTTTCTGGCATTACTTATCACATCATCATATAAATGAGAAATTACTTTCTGAAGCTGAGGCATGCACTCTGATTAGTATAAAACTGAGTTCCAGGAAATGGTGTTGAAAATGTATTCTTCTCACTAAAAAGTAAGCAAAGACCTACCAATATGATGTGTTGTGACTCATGAATAAAAATAAATTCTGTTTTAGAGGTATTTCACAATATTGAGTTTAGCAAATTTTTATTCGGAAGAACTCCCTCTTAAAGGTAAAAAGTCCCCTGAGAAGGATATTTTGCCATGCACCTCAGGTGATACACAGTGTGGTTGGGGCCACAGAGCCTGTCTACATGGCATGGTTCAGGCACTCACTTTCCAAATGTACTAACTAGTCCTAGTGCCTTGCTATGCCCCAGTGTTACAGGTTTAACCAGAAAAGCTGTATCATCCCAGTGTAGTCTACAGCAGCAATCCTCAGTCTTTCTGGCACCAGGAAGTGGTTTTGTGGAAAACAATTTTCTGCAGACTGGGGTGGGGGCTATGGTTTCAGGATGATTCAAGTGCATTACATTCAAGCTCACCTCCTGCTGTGCGGCCCATTTCCTAACCAGTCTGAGGCCCGGCGGCTGGGGACCCCTAGTCTAAAGAGATGACATAAAATAAAACCTCCACAACCATCACTCTGCTCTGGCTGGTGTGGCTGAATGGATTGAGCGCTGGCCTGCAAACCAAAGCATCGCTGGTTCAATTCCCAGTTAGAGCACAAGCCTGGGTTGTGGGCCAGGTCCCCAGTGTGGGGTGCATGAGAGGCAACCACACATTTGTGTTTCTCTCCCTCTCTTTCTCCTTCCCTTCCCCTTTCTCTAAAAGTAAATAAATAAAATATTTAATAAAAATCTCTGAGTTTCTTCTACCTGACAATGGAAAACAGCAGGCCATGGAAAGTCCTCAAATGTGTTATCTCCAAGAAGCCCTGCCCTTAAACTCCAGGTTGTAAGAGTCCTTCCATTGTGATTCTACAGAACTTCATTCTTATAGTTCTATTACAGTAGTTACTATATGAGGAAAGAAAGTTTTTGTTAAATGTTTTATCTCAATCTCTCGTTGGGAGTTTCCCATGAGACTACCATGCTGAAGAATGAGGTAACCCTCAAACAAGCATTCCTCGATAAATAGCCTATGCCAGGATCAATTAGAAGATGTAGTTATGATGCTGAGGATACTGAGAGCCAGCAAGATCTGAGATGAGGGCAAATATGCCTCAGGGGATAACTGGGTTTTCACAACGCCTAAAGCATTGAGCAAAAGTTCTCCAGCTTCAGGCTGCAAGTACAAATGCCAGCAGGATGCCCAAAGGAAAGACAGGGAAAGAGCCACATCATTTCCCAAAGGAAAAACAGGGAAATAGCCATGCTATTCAGTGAGGACTCAGAGAATAGCAGAAGGAGCTGTGTGCAAATCAGCACCAAGTTCCTATTACAATGAAGACAATAAGATCTCTTCTACTTTCAGGTTGTCCAGCCAAACGGGCATGGAGATGCATTGATATTCAAGAACTAACCCTGATAACATGTTTAAACTGTACTGTTATTCAGTCAATGTGATTTTTAAATAATATACTGTATTTACCTGAAAAAGGTGGTCTTAAATAGGAGGAAACTGTGATATCTTTAATGGAAAAAAACAATTGAGATTTGTTTTTAAAATAAAGAGGATGAAACTATCTGTTGAATAAAGATTGTTGTGTTTTAACTCTTTTATCACTGAGTATGCACAAATCCATTTGATTAAATGACATGGAGACCTTAGCAACCAAGTTGTAGTGCAATGTGCTTGGGCATAGAAACCATGGTGGCGTGCGTGGGGTGAAGAGTGAGAAAAGGATAAAGACATGGAGGAGGCAGGTAAGGGTGGCTGTGATGGGCCAGTAGAATTAGGATAGTTACTTGCTGGTATGAAAGAAAGGATCCCATTTATGTTGACAAAGAACTGAGTAAATACAAATGTTGATGAGAAAGATCAAGAAAGAGTAAAAATTCAAGAGAAAAAAGAAAACTGATGGAGAATGTAGAAGAGAAATACAGTAGAAAAAAATAGAGAAGTACATCTAACTGACCTCCAGGAGGGAAATGCCTTTTTAAACAAAATACGAAAGAAACATTCTACAGGAAATACTGAAAGTTGACCATTTGCATGCATCAGAAATCACCTGATACAAAATTTAAAAGGCAAATATAGATGCCTTTAATGTAATATTTAAAAACTCAATAAAATGTATAAGCATGTTAATTAAAAAGTGGACAAGGGGCATATCCTGATAATTCAGAAAAAATAATGCAATTCAATGCAAAGCTGTGTTCTAGCTCACTAGTAATAATATGAAAATTAAAATAAGAAACTATCTTGACTATCAAATTTGCAAAGACAAAAACTAGGCCATCATTTTATTTCCTTTGTAATACTTACAATAATTTATAACTATTTTATAAACTGATCTGATTATTTACTTTAGTCTTTTACTCCCTAACTAAACTGGATATTTTAAGAGGGTTGTAAAATGTCTGTTTAGCTAACTTTTGTATTTTCAATTATTTGATCATGTTGGGCACATGATAGGTAGGTTCTCCATAAACACACTGAATGAACGGATGAGTGGATATTGGTGAGGGGCAAGGCCCTTGCATGTTGTGTGAAAGGGAATATCAAGTGTCCAAAACCATCTGGAAAGAAGCTTGAAAATATCAAAGGTCAATGTTATACTGTTCCAATAAGCAATTACATTTTTAGGGATTTATCCAAAAGAAATCATCAATATTTATATAATTTAAGATAAGGCCATTCACCAGAGGGGTTTTATATTGTTGTTCTAAATCATAAATAGTTTAAACTTCTAATGATAAATGTCTAATTTAAGTAAATTATTATATTTAAGTTTAATCATATGCTAAACAACCATTTGAATTAATAAATACTTTACAGTTACTTTATGGCACAAAATGCTCAAACATTGATAAATGAGATAATTCTAGTTTAAAATAGATATGATACAATCTCAGATTTTTAAAAGAAACAACTTGAAATGCATAAAATGACTGAAAAATACATGACACTTTATTTTCTTTGTTTTTTTATGTCTCTGAAAATTTCTACACATGATATTATTAAAATAGCTTAAGAATTTCTCCCAGAACTCTAGAACTTAAAAAACCTAAATTCCTCACCATGTTTGGAGGAAAGAAAACTGATAGTCTATTTTTATAAATCTCAAATCATCCCTAATTAATCTGATTTAACTCTAACCTTTTAAAATATTTGCACACATGGAACTTTCTTATAGTTACAGCACCGTATATATATTTTTTATCTACCCTTTAAATTTTTTTTTGTTTTTTGAATTATCTTTTAATAGTTACTTAAGTCTAACACCATATTTAAGCCAAACTTAAAACAGACTAGAATTTTTATCTAAAGGACTAAGGCAGATACAAAAATGTAATGAACTCATATAAATTATAGAATTCAATTGCTGTCTAGAAATAGAATTGTCTATTATTTTATGACTCTGGTGGCCTTTGTTAGTTAATAGACTAGTTTTGGTTTTATAGTGACTCATTTGTGACATTCACATTAGAATAAAGCCTCTCGTTTTACAAAGATCACTTTTCAGGAGATAAATCACTTTTATTTGTCTCCTGTCCTTTCTAGAAGAAATGACTGAGTATATAATTTGCACAGGTGTTTTACTGCATATTTCTAGCTTGGTATTTATTGATTGTGTTTATTTAAGTGGCAAAGAATGCCTATGCAGGGTTTGGAAATTCTGTTTAGAGAATATCACTTCCTCACTAAAATGCATGGTTGGTTGCATTTTTCTGCTTCTCTTTTAGTCCTGACATTATCTGTTTCCTAAAGGCCCTAACTCGTCCCATTTTCTCTGATGACTGCTGAGAGCATTGGGACTAGTCCATATTATCGTAACTCTTTACCTTAACTCAATTTGAGGAACAGTGATGACAAGATGAGAAGGAATCTATGGAAGGCAATGGAATATACTAAAAGTGGGCACAGTGGATGTGGCAACAATAGGACACATGGACTCTTGATGAAAGAAGTATTAAAGGTCCTGTAATAGCTGGTCTGAACACCTGGCACTATATGATACAAGTCGGGACAGCAGTAAATGTTTCTTGAATTCATGGTGATTAAGTGTAGGTGGGTAGCAGTGAATGCTTCTTGAAAGAGGAAATTGAAGATAACAGTAAAAGGATGGGGCTGAAAATTCCTAAAGGTTTGAATATTCTTCCATGAGTCTCAACATAGTTGCAGTGGGCCCATGCTAGAATAGTTCAGTGTTAAGAGTTTTTACATGCATGACATTACTTGACTTTCACAATAACTCTATGAAGTGAGCTGTATAATGTTCCCTATCTTAGAGATGCTGAAACTGAGGCACAGAAAGAATGAGTGGTTGTCTGCACTGGAATTTGAACGTAGTCCACCTGACTACAGAGGTGCTTTGCAATGAGGGCTTGCAGAGGAAGCTCGAATGATGAAGGTAGTTGCTTAAGACTGGGTTTAAACTCAGCAGTGTGCCCAATTCTGACATACATTCTAGTCTTCCTAGTTATCATAAGGTTTTCATACACACTTAGCTCTGAACTACCAGCCTCTCCAAATCTGCTTCTGCAGGTTTGTGATCTCTTAGTTCTCCAAATCACTGCTTTATTGTATTTACTGATACTTGCACAAACCAGTCCTGACAATTTTACTCGTATTTCAGTGGCCTGGAACACCTCCCTTTGTTCTCTCAGATCGCTCATCCCATTTGTACAGCAGAGCAAAGCCCATGTCCCCGGCAAAGCCCTACTGCAATTCTCTAATCCCACGGAGCAGTTCTATTTTCTGAACACCTAAAGTTCTCTATCAGCCACTTATTTTGAAATTGACATACATCATATTGTATTATTTTACAGAAAATACAAAATACATATGCATATGATATAATTTAGAGAGCAACTACAAATGGTATAAAGAATTAATATAAAATACTATTTTACATATCCTTCCTTCCAAATTAGATCATGGGTCCCTGGAAACAGGGACACAATTAACCTTGTCTTTTCCTCCCAACAACCCAGGAGAGTGGCCAACACATAGTAGGTATTCAGTGTCCTCACCGTTGACACTGATGTTATATGTAATAAAAAATAACAATAATAAAAGCAACAAAATAAAGGCAATGCCCATGGGCACTTCATATGTGCTATGTACCATATCTGCATTATCTCATTTAATCCTCCCAGAAACCCTTTGCTAGTAATGTAATCCACCCCACTATTCTTTTAACATTATTTCTGTAACTGATGGCCTGTTAACTAATATGTGGCTGTAGATAGGGTGTTTCCTTAACAATTCTAGGAACTAACTTCAGAAGAAGTAGACGCTGACCTTCAGACATCCTGCCCCTGGAGACTTGCTGACTTTCAACTGTAAAACCAGGATGATGAAAACCAAACTATCACTTACTGGCTCTGAGATGGTATGGTACTGTGCTGACTCACCTACAACCTCTCCAGTTTCCTTTTTTCTGCCTTCCCCTTCCTGCTCATAAAAAACCCCTGCCTACACTGAGCTGTTAGGGTGGTCTTTGCAACGAGTGCCTGCCAACTCAAGCTGCCAGCTCTCAAATAAACCTCTTTTTCCTTCCACCAGCCCTTGTCTCTAACTATTGGCTTTTGATTAGCAGGTAGCCAAACTTGGGTTCAGTATCAGTAACAGGTGAGGAAACTTATGTACAAAAGTGAAGTAACTTGCCCAAAGTCACACATTGTAGAGTAAGCTACTCCTCACTAATTTCATTTTAGAAAATAGAGCTATTTTTCATAAAAATGCTATGATATTAACACATAATAGGTTTTTATCATTAATTTTACATAAATAATGGCTAACTTTAAAATTTCTCAGTTTTAATTTTTAAGTCAGTAAATGTCAATAAACATAAGGCACATAAGCACAAGCTCTTCAGTGTCCTCAATGATATATAAAGTGGCTTTGTGGCCCACGTATTTGAGAAGCACTCTTTGCCTGAGACAATCTGACCAGCCATTCCCTCTCTGACTTCATTTCTTACCACCTCCATCCTTGCTCATTCTCTCTGATCGTTTGCTACGAGAACATACCAACCTTGCTTGTTCCAAGTCATTTTGTACTTGCTGTTCCCTTTGATTATTTGTGCGGTTTGCTCCTTCAGTTTCAAGGGTTTGCATAAATGCCATCTTTTTAGTGAGGCCTGGCCACATCACTTAACATGTCAACTTCTGACACTTTCTGCCTCTCCTACTTTATTTTTCTACTATTAGTTTGCTAGTACTGCTGCAACAAAGTGCCACAAATTGAGTGGCTTAACAGAAATTTATTATCTTGTAGCTCTGGAGGCTAGAAGTTTGAGAACAAAGTGCTGGCAAGGTTGATTCCTTCTGAGGACTGTGAGGAAGAATCTGTTTCCTGCCTCTCACCTGGTTTCCAGTGGTTTGCTGGTATCTTTGGCCTTGCTGGGCTTATAGATGCATCTCCCTGATCTCTGCCTTCATGGTCACATGGTGTTTTCCCTGCGTGCCTGTCTGTCTTGTGTATCTAAAGTTCCCTTTGTATAAAGACAGCAGTCAAATTAGATTAGGACCTACTCTAATGACTTCATCTTAACATAATCATCTACAAAGACCTTATTTTCATATGAGGTCTCCTTCATGGGTACAGGCATCATTTTTTTTGGAGGGAGACATAGTTCAAGCCATAACAACCCTTAAAGCCTTCTAACAAACAGCAAAACTTCTGTTTGCTTATTTAATGTAGGTCTTCTCTCTTTAAAATGTTTGTTCTATGGAGTCAAGAATATTTTATTTGTCCACTGTTTCACCAGGGCATAAAACTGTGCCAGCACATAGTAGGGACTTTAATAAATATATGTGAAATAAACTAACTATAAGCCATGTGGTGGGAATAGAGAGCTGGGGAGGTAAGAGGAGGGTGTGAAATAATGTTAGACCTGTGGTTGGCACCCAAATCAAAGAAGGCCTTGTGTTATAGATACACTTAGGAATCTAATTAGTTATAGCTTATGCCTGCTTATAAAAATATGACCTGCTTGCCGTGCTAAATGCTGTCAATATATGCCTTATCAGAACATTTCTCTTGTTCATTCACTGCATTTTCATGGTAAGATATTTTTACATTATTGATTTCTCATACAATTTTGTATTTTACCATTCGTCTATACATTTACTATCGCTTACAGATTCCAAACAACTCTTTACCATTTAGGGGCTTACTTATAACAAGAAACAATCCCCTCTGTGAGAGATATGGGTAATATATGTATGACTGTATAAATCTAACTGTTCTTATTTTCTTTTTCACTATCAGATTCTTTCTTAAGTCTGCTAGTCTGCATTGGAATTGATTCTAATATATGCAACATTTCTCCCCTTAGTTGCACCATGAGGTAAGAAATTTTAGTTTTTGGCTAATTGGATCAATCAGACCTTTAGGCAGCAATATACACTTGATTGATATAATCAACTCAGGCTGTGCAGCTGGAAAACTGGGAACCATACGGCACAAAAACACAAGCAGCCGCAGTTTAAGTTGAACAAACGTGTGTGGGTTTAAAAAGTACTTCTAACTTCAGAGTTAAACATGCAATTTATAAAATAATCCACCTTCATTTGGCATGTTCTGCTAGAGCCTTCTAAGCTGTCAATTAGTGTTCTTAAAAGCAGCCTTTTTATTTTAGCTTAATGACCCTGAACCCAACCAAAGTCATTCAATCTATGACAGATAAAACTGAAGTGAAACAGTGTACCAACTGGGTCAGGAGAAACGTGTTTTGGGAACCTGAACAGGTTTTCTTTTACAGATTATTTTTCCCAGAATAACTGAAGAGAAGGTATTTAGATATAATATAACAGACTCAGTCCTTCAAGTCTAGAAGAAAACTTTTAAAATTACAAAGAACTAAGAGATTGTCTAGCTGGACCTCTATACTATTTACACACTAGGAGATACATATCCAGAGAGAGAAATAATTTCTTTTAGGTTCTTTGGCTTTAAGAGGACGGCAGCAGGAAGGTACCTCTGGTATCTGGGAGGGCATCTGTGAGAGACCTTAGTCTATGGTATAAATTTTCCATGATAAGCCCAATTACAATTAATGAAGTAAACTCTGTAAATGTCCCTCAGATTTAAATGCATAAGCTACATTTCTCAATACTTTTCAAATGTGAGTGTTGCATACAATTCCACTTTCAAATGATGTACCATAAAAAAAGAGTGCATGTTGGAGACAGCCTGTGATCCTGATTCAGAACAGCCATGGTTGGTGGAGGGCGAATGGTCAGACAGGGATTTTGTAGTCACTCTTCCTTAGAAAGTAACTTCTGCACTTCTAAATTCATTTAACCTGAAAATACTTCCAATCTTTTCACATTCTGCTACATAAAAACTGATGGGATAATCCTAATCTCAACTGTAGGGTTTACAGTGAATGAGATCTACAGTTTGCGATTATAGAGTCCTAAAATAGGAGTTTTACACATTCTCGCTGTCCCAGTCCCCACCCCTCAAAATTTCTTAAAACTGATTGACTTATGAAGTGCATCTAAAATAGTGATTATATTTGCAGAAACTTATTCTTTTTCCATTCCCAAGCTTTGAATTTTCATAAAATTAACATATGGTAATATAGTACTTAATACTAAATATTGAATATTTTTGAAAGTACTAATAAAAAGTTCTTGTATAGTATTTAGTATTATACTGAGTACTTAGCAATTTCACAAAAGTTCTAGTTTGTAAAGCTACTCCCCATCTTTACCAATTACATACAAAAATATTCCTGAGATAACACAAAAAATGGATATATTCCATGATATACAAAATAGCCTAAATTGACCTCTCTTCCCCTAAGAAGGGGGATGTGAATCTGAAACTGTCTTCCACACAAAAGTTAAAAAAATAAAATATTTCAAAATGAATCAACCTACACTAGTTTTAAAATTATCACTACAGCATGTTATTTTCTACATAGGAAGACAAGTTAAATATTTGCTCATCTCCTTTGTAATGAGAAAAATCACACCTTCACCAATACCTACTACAGGTAAAGATTTATTTTAGGCATTGTCAAGGATAAAAAGAAATATAGGGCATAGTTATTATACAGGACAATCTCTACTCTGTAAGAACTTATCAAATATGTACAAGTAGAAAAGTGTGTGTGCATTTTTACAAGAGTGATCATTCTGAAGCAACTTCTACACCAAAACAATCATTTGCCATTGGTTCTTTAGCATTTCATCTGAGTTCAGCTTGTGACTTAAATGTGCATAGCCAGATAAAGAACTCCTTTCCAAAATGGACAGAAAACCAACTAGAGGATAAAATGCATGAAATATATACTTGTAAACATAGAAGTAAATAGGCCCAACTGATTCTCCTCTTCAACTTGCTATTAGGGAAGCATCTCAGATTTCAAGTGGAACTACCTGTTCTGCGAAACAATAGCACACAGAGAAAAACTAAGGGAGGTCCTCATTCAGAAGACAGCATATTAGAGGACGTGGGGTCAAGAATGTACAATCCAGATGTTGAATGAAACAAGTAAACCCTTCATATACATGTACTTTATTTTTGGAATTCTCACTTGAGGATATATTTTTTGATTTTAGAGAAAGAGAAAGGGAGGGAAGGAGGGAGGGAGGGGGAGGGAGAGACAGAGAGAGAAAGAAAGAAAGAAAGAAAGAAAGAAAGAAAGAAAGAAAGAAAGAAAGAAAGAAAGAAAAGAAAGAAAGCATCTATGTGAGAGAGAAACATCGACTGATTGCCACCCACATATGCCTCAACCAGGAATAGAACCTAGGTATGTGCCCTAACTGGGGATGGAACCTGAAATCTTCTGGTGTTTGGGATGATGCACCAACCAACCGAGTAATCTCACCAGTGCTACATGTACTTTCTAAGCAGGCAAATATATAAGGGGAGACCCAGGAAAAACTTGGAATTATCTTCTGGAGGGCAGACCCTTGGTAGTACAGGCTTCTGCCAGGAGGTGAGTGTTCTAGGAACTCATCTGTATCAGTGTTCTAGTTGGCATTGTTGTGTGAGGCTGTATTTGGCTTCAGCGGTTTTTTTTGAAGATTTTCTCAAGATCTTGCCCATTTCATGATGGATGATTTATGAGTACACCTGCCCACAGCATGCTGAGTGTTCAGTAGTTTTTGACCAAAATAGCATGACCCCTGTGCCCCAGCCTCCTTATTCACCCAATCTTGCCCCCCAAGCAACTTTTTTTCTTGTTTTCTCAGATGAAAAAAGTCCTCAAAAGGAAACACTTTGGCACTGTGGAAGAGGTGAAACAAAAAATGGCAGAAGCACTAAAAGGCATCAAAATCAATGAATTCAAAAACCGTTTTGAGCAATGGGAAAAAAATCTCAATAGTTATATTGCATCAGATGGAGAATACTTTGAAGCTGACTGAAGTTTAAATGAAGAATAAATACACAATTTTTATATATAAAAATTTATAGGCAAAAAATTCTGTTTCTTTGGGGGGGTCCCCCCTCCTATGTATAGCACAACATGTGTCCCAATCGTGGTAGCCGGAGATGGGCATGTCTTATCTGACACGGGCTAGAAAGGCATCATGGAGAAGATGAGTGGTAAAGCCGGTTTTGAAAGATGAAGCAAATTAAGCTCCCATAGAAAGAGAAAGGGGCAACTCAGGTTACATGGGTATATTTAGAAATGGAGGAATTTGTCCAAAGCAGAGAACTGGGGAAGAGAGACTTGAGTGAAGAGGGAGAGAGTCACCTTAGATTATTGAAGCCTATAATAAAGTTTCAATGTTCTAACAATAAATATGCCTTAGTATCCCCCAGAGTATATGTGAACCCTAGGGTAGGTGTGTGTGTGCACAACCCCATGTATACACAGTTACATACACATGCAACCATATACATACATACATACATACATAAATGGGGTCTACTTTTTGCATGCTTACTCTAAGCATTGAGGTTTGGTACCCTCTTCTCTTGGACCCCATAAAATTTCATTCATTCAGCTATAATTTGTTCATTGTCTACTTTCAGTCAAGTACTAGGGCACCAGGATAACCATGAGCTGCATTGTCATGTGATACACCAGGTGTGAGGTGGAGTTGTGCATGCAGATGGAAAGATGACTCAGTCACGACCACACTGAGCCACACATGCAAAGGAAAGAAGAAAGATTTGGGTTGAGGGGTAGAAAAAATCAAAAAGCAAAAAGAAGAGGGAGAATAATTCTTTGGACATATGTCAGGATTAGTTCTTTAATTATGATGTCTCACATCAAGCTTTCCGATCCTTGCTGCACCCTAGGTGCTTATGTGTATCTAAAGAAGGATGTAAACTGCTTCTGTCCCAGCTTTAGCTTTGGTTAAGACCACCAACTGAATGGCTGGAGGAGATGATCAAAGATCTTAGGCATACTCGTGGCCCAGTTTAAGTGTTTGCTTTAAAGACATTAGATTTCTCACTGAATTACTGGTGCAGGCAGAGCAGAATCACCAAGGTGTTACCAGGATATCTGATATTTGGTGACTTTGAGTTTGTGCTTGCAGAATTCTGTGGTGTAAGGGGTGCTGACGGAGCGGTGCTTAGAAAAGAACACAGGGGCTGGCTAATCTGACTTTGAAGGTCACAGACAACCTCTCTGAGGAAGTAATAGTTAAACTAAGACCTGAAGGATGGCTGAAAGTTACTAGGCAAAAAATGGATGAAACAGCATTTCAGTTGAAGAATGAACATTTTTTAAATTTTGGATTTTCAAGGCATGAAAGTATCTGTGAGTCTTAAATAGGAAATGGGAATAAGAAATAAAAATTATCAGGACCAAACAACCAGAATATTTTTAAAGGAAAGCTACATTTACAGAAGTTAAGTCAGAAGATTAGTGCCTTTGACCAAAGGTCATAGCAAATATATTGAAAATCTGTAAAAAAAATTTAAAGTTTAAACAGCTAAGATAAGGTTGGCGTGCTGACAAAGACAACCAGGCAGGAAGTTTGAGGGAATATTTTTAGTTCAAATGCTGCTCCTCTGAAACAGTGATAATATGAGATCATAAGAATCAGAATATATATACATATATATACACACACACATATATATACATACATACATATATATGTGAGAGATTTATAAAGTAAAAAATATGTAGAAATTCAAAAGTCTAATGTTTTCAAGAGAACAGTATAAACATTACAATGCAAATAAAGGGGGAATACATTCTTTTCTTATTCTTAATATTTTTAGTTGTGGAGGCATAACTGATGCATCTTGATTCGTTAGGGTAGGGACAAAGAAACTGGTGGAAGTGTCACCTCAGAATGGTCAGTTTTGGCTACAGGAGGTTGTACTTGCTAAATAGTGATAGGATTTTTTTAAATCTCAACCATCCTGCTTTACATAGGAGTTGGGTCCAAACCACATACGAAAAATACCATGGAAGTACCAATTCCCATTTCAGGTCTGTTATCTGTTTGGGTAATTAATGTAACACAAATCTTCTCTGTTTTTCTCTAGAGCACCCATTGTCATCTAATATACTGTTCACTTAACTAATTTAGTTTATTTAATTAATGTCTCCTCTACTAGAATATAAGCTATCTGAGGGTAAGGGGTTTTGCTTGTTTTGTTTACTTCTATATACTCTGAGATTAAAATAAAACATAACACATAGTAGGTGATCAATACATATTTATTGTCTGACTGAATGAATGAATGTTGCTAAACCAGCAGAGATTCAATATCTAACTCCATCTCTAGGACACTATTTTTTCTCTTTAAGTATATGTACTCTTGTTTTGAAGGATAAGAAAATTGGGACTGTTAATATTATTTTGAGCAGCTTACAAAAGGTCAACTCATAAGTTCTAGAAAAGGCTCCTCTTTGTGGGAGAGAACTTTCAAATGGCTGATAGAAGAGGAAGGCACTCCAGAGTCAACAGATGCATCAGGGAAGGCTCCCAGGAGGAGACAATACCTAAGTTCATACAGGAAGTTGGAGCAGGCACAGTTAGACAAAGTGGGGAGGGCCTGGAGAAGAGCATTCATAGAAAAGAAGAGGTGAAAAAAGAGAACTCTGTGATTTGGGGAAGTTCCCAGTTGTGCCACATGGCTGGAGTCCAAGATGCAAGAGGAAATGGTAAGAGATGAGCGGGAGGCTTAAGTGAGAGGTAGAACATGTAAGACCTCGGGGACGAGAAGCCAAGAAGATTGGATTTTACCTAAAAGCCAATGGGGATTGAGTGTCACAGTCATGATTTATTTTAAGAAAGACCACACTGGCCACAGAGTGGATAATGTACTGAAGGGGACTGAAGATGAGGACATAATGACTAGTTGCGAGGCTGCTGTAATCCTGGTAAGAAATGATAGTGGCCTTGAGTAGATAGTGCATCTGGGGGAAAAACAGGCGGATCAGAGAGGGACTAAAGAGGTGCAATTGACTCAATGATTATATGTGAAGAGTAAAGGCTGCTTTCTGGTTAAACAGATGGTGATGCTGAGGCAAGGATATTAGAAAAGAATGTTCTAGAGATACACAGTTGTCTCATTTTTCTCTCTCTTTTTTTTTAATTATTCACACAAACCCTAGGCACTGGGTAAATACTTAACTGTCTAGACATACACAGTTCCTCCATCTGCATAAGGTTTTGACACAGGTTTATAGCAAGGAGCAGAATGTAATTAAAATAGTGGGGACTAAATTCTGGCCCTACCATTTAATAGAAATGTAATTTTAAACCCAGCTTACTTAACTGCTATAACCTTCTGTTGTCCTAACTTCCAAATGAGGATAACAAAAATGGTATACTTGTTTTGCAGTATAAATAATGGAGGCCTTAATAATACATCTCAAGTATTTAGGAGCTATTATTAATATCATCACATATGTGTTAAAAGGAAACAGAATTTTGTAAACAATTTTTTTCTTAATTTAGTGGACCATTTTCTGAAGAAGTGAAGAATATGGTTTGGTAGTCTTGGGAAAAACAATGAACAAAATTTCAGCAGTGAGCTCATGAGGCAAAATAATAAACAGAAGAAAATTGACTAGAGCTGAGATTTTTGGCCAGCATATAGCAGGAAATACTGGGTTGGGAACTTCACAGTTAGCTAAAAGTTCATTTGTATGTACGGTCGAGACAAACTCTCTGGAGGGCTCTACACAGCGAGGGAAGCGGGTCACAGCACTTGTTACAATTTAGTGTGCTTCCACTCAGGTCCAACAATGCCACAGATTAAAAGTTGCTGGGAGCTCAAAGGTCTGCTGCTCTTAATACACTCATCCAAAACAGGGGGTAGAAAAGTTTCACTGCATTTTGCTTTTGGAATTTATACTAAAAATTCCAGTCTGCCCAAGGGAGGCTCGTGCCCATGGCAGAATGGAAGGGAGGGGAAATAAAAACACTACAAAATATTCAGTATTCTCGTTGTAACCAGACTTGTGGTCCTAGAGCATGCAAGGGGGGGATTGTAATGAGAATCACAGATTTTCCAGGACGAAGTATGTTTTGGGGCTGCAATTGTGTAGGCTGTGGCAAATTCACCAGACAGCCAGGAAATTCTGTGGTGGTTTGGGGCTTGGCAGTTCATTGGTGAACTTGTAAATGTTCAGAAGGCTAACTTTCTCCTGCGGTTTTAAAACTATGCAGCTTTGACATGCTTCATATGAAACTGCCTAAGTATGGTTATTTAATCTTCTGTAGACTTTTTAAGAACTTACAACCATACTCCTAACTATTAAAAAATTAGCCCCATGTATTCACAATGAAGCTGAGTTTTCTATGAATGAGTTTCAGCAATGTTGGAGGGCATAATTTCTTTGAGATGACATGGCCAAATTGTGTGTGTGTGTGTGTGTGTGTGTGTGTGTGTGTGTGTGTGTAAGAGAGAGAGAGAGAGAGAGAGAGCGTGTTTAGAAAGCTGTCTCTACATCTTGTATTCATGATTATGGTAGATACTTTATAGCTCAAGTATGTTTAGAAAGTACCAATTTGTTCTCAAGGTTATTATCAACAGATGTTTTATTATTTTGATCACACCAGACAAGTCAGTTTAAAGACCTGCTGTATGTGAGGCGCCCAAACATAAAATAATCTTAAAAAATGAAAGAATGTTTCCACCATATGGTTCAGCCTGCATGTGGCTATAAATTGTGCATTATAGATGTGAACAGGGTTAATATTCAATTTCCTTTCTCAGGACTCGAAGAATGATACACAGACTTCTAAGATTAATTCATTAATTCAATAACCCTGAAATTTAAAAGGTAACTGTGAGATCAGTTACGCTGACTGATCTCACAGTCAGTGATGCTTTCATTTAATATCATTATTCTTCCTTCCCACTGAGCACGAATGCAGACTCCACGTTCAAGGGAAAACAGAGGCAAGATCCCTCACATCAGCTGCTCAAATGCCAAGCTTTCCAAAGGAAAAATCACCATGTTATATGAAACAACACAGTCAGCCTTGACAATGAGTGGAAAGAGAGACACTGAAACTATAGCATAGATGGCTCTTTGTAACATTTTAGTTTTGAAGCAGTCTCAGTGTAGATTTCTGCTCTACCCCTTTCTAGTTGTGTGACCTTGGACAAGTCACTTTATCACTCAGTGCTTCAGTTTGCAAGCAGTATGATAATAATTATTTCAGAAAAGTTGCTGCAAATAGGATTATATAAGGCAAAACAATAAGTGAATTTAATCATAAAGTTCAAATTTCCAGAACATTTTCCCACATATTTGAAAAAAAATCCCCTTCTTATTCAGAGGAACAGCCAAGCCTGAATGATGCATAGGTTGTTCAGGCAGGGAGGTATCCTGCATTTCAACTTCATTCTGAAGTGTTTGCAAAGGATTTGGTCAATTCACGTAAGACCATCCTTGTAGGCCACGCCAAATGTGGTAGACCGCTCTGAGAGCACGTGTCATAACTTCTATCAAAACAACCCAGCATGAAGACAGCCTGTCCCTAAAGTAACATGCTTGAAGAGAAGGTGATTAAATAATACTGATGTGAGTTTAATTTTGAAGCAGTAATAAATTGCCTACATAAAATATTTTTCACTGTATATTTTATATAATACCACCAATTAAAAAAGGTTCATTTTAAAAACCAGACAATGTAAACCCCTGGAATTTCATTTTACCACAAAAAAGTGTGGTAAAAGAATATTTTTCTTTTTTTCAGGCTTACGTCATACAGAACAAGAAGATGAAAAGCTTGATTGACACTCTATGATAGTAGATCTTCCAGAAGTAATGACTCTTATTCACAAGCTAGTCTCCCCTACCAGCTCCTATGCTCCCTGAGGGCAGACACTATTTTGTTCACTATTTGTTCAAAGTAGGTAGTACATACAATACATGTACCACTTAAAGCTTAGTGAATGAACAAAACATAACTTCCAGGCACTGTAATGGGCAGTCAAAGCCGATGTGTAGAATGAGAGAAACTTTTAGGAGAAAAGTAATAATAGGAGCATTGCTAGAGGAAGAAGACCATGTAGGGGATAATAATAATAATAATGATAATAATAATAATACTCCATGGGGGAGCAGTGGTGATTCTGCAGAACAGAAAATTCAGGAAGGAAGTGGATGTTGATTTCTTTTTAAAAATAATTCACGGTGTGTCATATGAAAAGCATCTAGATAGTAATGATAATTACTAATTCTTCTATAGTGCTTATTAGGACCAGGCACTGTTCTAAATATTTCATATTTGTGAGCTCATTTAGTCCTCACAATAATTTTATGATGGGGGTACTGTTACCACCCCTATTATACAGATGAGCATACTGAGGCACAGGCAGGTTGAGGGGCTTGCTTACATTCACAAAATTGATAAATGTTATATAGCTACAATTTGATCTCAGGCTACATAGCTATAGAGTCTATACTTTATAGTTTGCTATTCTTTGTAGTTTGCAGTACTTTGCTACATTGGTGAATACAGTTCAGTAGAAATAACTAGATGAGAATTTAAATCAATGTAAAAAACACCCTTTGAACAGTAATGTCCAAAATTTAGAGAATTATAAAGGGTCCCCTCTTACTGATGTTGCAAGATAAAAGCTGGTATTTGAAAGTGTTTCTCATAAACCTAAAAATTTAGGATAGCTGCTTTAAGAAAAGCAAGCTTAATGATTTGGAATGATTTAAAACTTCATTGGCTATGAGAGAGTTTCCTCTTTATGTCAGCTTAGTTTAAGAAATCACTGTTTGGGAACCTAAACAACAAAACAAAGAAAGAAGCAGGGTATAGTCAAAGACACTGCATTTGAGGA